>APFE030158600.1:745213-826231 GCA_000404065.3 Pinus taeda
ACGATGCTTGGACTCACCGACATCCCTTCAGATTAAGGGGGGGAATTTTGACACCTAATCCGAAACGGATGGGTGAACTGGACAGTCATCCAGAAGATGAACTGATCCGTCTCATTTGTATATATAAATATAGGTTACCTAATGAATATGAATATCAATTTCCTCTCGCTCATTAAGCCTGGAGTTACCCTGGCCTGACACCTTGGCTTAATTATTTATTTGTAATTAAATATGCATACGTTTATTTTTCGTTAGGTATGCTACATGGAAATAGATGAACATTTTAATTACTCAATAATTTATTACTAATGATATTTGGTTGTAAAGTTGTAATTATATTTTATTTTGTAAATAAAGAAAAATATAGGAAATTAGTGGTTAAGTACAAATAGCTAAAAGGAAAAAAAAAAGTTGCAATTTAATTGTGGAAAGTTATTATTATCCATCAATAAGTCTTAGGCATCTAATCTTGGTGATTATATTTAATTAAGGAATTATGGTATTTTCCAATTGAAATTTTCCTAGGATACAAAGAGTTGTCCTCAAGAATGAGAAACATGAGCTCATTAATGAAAATATAACTACCTGCCACCTGTTGGTGAGGTGGAGGAAGTTATTAACCACCAAAAGAGTGGTATATGGACAATATTTATTGTTTGACTTGCTTTTGCCTTATTATTCTGAGAATGTATTATAGAATAGAGAGGAGAAAGGAGAAAGTAGAAGAGAAAGGAGATAAAGGAATTGCAGGCATGGTTGCTTTGGGAGACATTGGATATGTAGCAGTGTCATGGTTGGGAGGATCCAAGTACCTAACCAATAATTTTGTAGAGAAAATATATAATTGTGTTCAAGTCGATATCTCTAATTGTTGTTTCTATTCGTTTTTCTAATGAAGAGAATTAGAACTGTGTTATATTAGATACAAAGAAGAAAAACAAGAAAGATTTATGTTGAGTCTAGAATATATATTATTTTTGCATAATGTAAGTCAAGTTAAATTGTGTAATTAGACAAAAGATAAAAAAAGGTCTAAAGAAAATTTATAGAATATTATTCATTTAATAAAATTTCTAGTTTTACAGTTATGATAAATCGAAAAGACTTTTATTGAAAAAAAGAAATATGGTGATTCATAAATAATAATGATAAGATATTTTATAGATTATAATAGTCGTTCAATAATGTTAATAATATGATTAATGTAAGAAAGGAGATATATAAATAAATACTTATATTTATATATGTCAGCTCTATAATATAGAAGTTGAGAATGAGTATTGTATTTATTAGTACAAAAATAACTCTATCAATACTTATAGACATAATAGACTCAAAAATAGAAGAATTTGTTTCTAAATACATAGTACATATATTTAGAACATTGGGAATATAAAAAAATGAAAAATATTGTAACAAAAATAAATATTTGTAAACAAAATGAGCATGTTCAATTGATCTACATACAAGAAGCCTTCATAATCCAAATGTTTGAATATTTATATATAGTATTACATACAAAAACTACCTAAATAAATATATGTATAATTTCGAAATAGTGAAACAAAGAATTGTTAAAAGTAAGCTCAGAATCATATCTCTTAAGAAAAAATATTTATAAATGTATCAATTCATGGGAGGAAAACTCTAGAACTAAATATTTAGTACAAAAGGCCATAGACATCTGGATATTCATTTGAGTCGAGAAAATATTTTAAACGAAAAAAAAACTTCATCTTCATGCACTGCACTCATGCCAAAATAAGCAAGGAACCTAACCTGGTGAGCCAAGGTGAAAGATTAGCTAATTGCACAATCAGATATCCCCATAGCAAGAAGAGATGTGTAGAAGTGAGGGCTTCATAGATTACCTACCAGGAGAATAGAAATCTAATGTAAATAAGATTTGAAGAAAATAATTTTATAAATAGAACGAACACCTAGATAAAAATAAGGAAAAAACATCACCTTCGGTTTAATATTCAACCAAGAATGACCTTTTTCCCTATCAAGAAAAATATTGACAAATTAAAAGTTACGAAATGTATCTCGAGTAACAACATAGGGAAGGTCAAAATAAAACATTTGAACATTTGTTTATATAATTTTCAATTAACCAGAATGGTTTAGAACTAATATGCAAACGAACATGGGAGAAGCACAATAATACTTTGGTCGTGAAATCAAAGAATCGACTGCTCACAAGAAACCACCAACGTTAAATAGAAAAAGCTTTATGTCCACGGCATATAAGGGTTAAATGAATAAATCCTAATACAAGTCATATTCACCCACAAACCGAATAATATTCAAAATTTTCATTAGGGTTTCCGTTTGAAAGTCTATTACATATCATACAATATAGTAATGTATATACATCGACATATCTTATGCATACAATTACTAATAGAAGTGTGGCAAAGATATATACCAACAATTCCCTATTGTAAAATAATTATGTCGAGCAGTAAGAAAACCTAGAAGGAGGGAACAAAAATAATAAGTTGTAGGGTGAGAATCCTAACTTTATTCAGGGAGATGTATTAAAAATTATGTTAAACAATTAAAAAATCCTCAAACAATTAAAAAATCCTCTAATTGATAGAGAAGAGAACAATCCCAGATGGGTTTGATCATGAGGGTTCGAAACCTTGGTATTAAATTCAATATGAAACAAGGAATATATACATATAACAAATAAAACTAAAAAAAAAAAATAGTGGAGAATGATTTTACGCCAACTATCTCTCTACATAATGAGATAACTTTGTCAAATAAAATAAGTGAAAAGTTCAAAACTATTTTTAGCTTCATACGCTGACGGTAGAAGCTTGCAGAATTCTCTACCTTTGTCGTGGAATGGTGTTATCCCAAAAATAGGTCGGGATATTTTACATAAAGACTCTCGACATGATTTTATGAAGGGATTTCAAAGGAAAGGTTACCCCACTCGTAAAGATACCTTTCAATTACCTACAAAAACCAGTAGAACCAAAATATAGTCATAAAACTTGTAAAAATTTCATAAATAAATAAAATTTTGTCAGGAAAAGTTCCAAGGGTTAAATAATCACCTTACATTGTGTCGCAACTAAGTTGAATGAATAATCACCTTCACCTTATCCCGGAGCGGAGGGATGTATTCTAGAAGCTTCACGATAAGGTCTACTCCCTCAAAATCAATGTCTTTTGTGCCCTCGTCTGCGCCCTCGTCAACCTCTAGCTCTACCACCTCGCCTTTTTCCTGTGCGATGGGCTTCTCTTTTATCAGATGTTTTCTTGGCGACTCACGCACTGGTAGGGTCTGCTTTTGTTTATCTTTCTTCTTCCTAGGAACCCATCATGTCGGCGCAGGCTTCGGTCTAGGCAACCTTGGCAATTTTTGCATTGTGGCGGGCACCTCCATACTTACGACCTTAGAGGCATCTCCCTCAGAGGCCATAGACCCTCCAGCACTTGCAGTTTCTACGGGTGTAGACATGAGAGTAATAAGGAGCTCCTGGGTAGGCAACCTGTCAAACACTAAACTGGCCACCAAATCCTCAAAAATCGCAGGGTTCATGTGCAACTAACAGCATGACACATGTAGTCTCAAAATGCAAAGTGTTTTTTATTGGGCGGCCATCTGTAATTTATAGACAAATTCAAATTCAAATCCGACCATTTCCCCCATAATTCGTTCATAAATGGTAGATTGGTGGCATATTTTCAAATATATCGCTTTTAATTTCAGCCTTAAATACTGCCACCCCCACCCCCGAGCCCCCCCCGACTCCTCTTAGCTATTTTCTCACTGTCAAATCATGAATAGTGACAGTAACGGTCACTTTGTGGCTGCCTTGCGTAGTCTCTCCTCCTATAGCACAGCTCCCTTCGCACTTCCATTGATGCTATGACATTCTTCCATTCCGCGCAGTCCCCAAGTCATGCAGCTCTACAAGCCGAGCAATGTAGTTTCTAGTCCTAAGCATCTTTTTAGCTTCCTGGAGTGCTAACACTGTGCTTTGGCCATATAGTCATCTGGCCGGACCCCCGGTGTATGGCTTTATTCAGTTTCCATTTACCTTCCCTGGAAATGGATCTCCATTCAATTTCACCAGCTAAGCTACTCCACCATCGGTAATCTCCTTGATGGCATATGGCCCCAGCCAATGCATCTGAAATTTTCCTGGAAGTTTATCAAACTTGCTATCATACAATAAAACTAAATCATTTAGCTTGAAGGTGCACAGTTTGATGTGTTGATCGTGCCATGCTTTTTCGCGCTCCTTCTGAACTTGCTAATGTAGTCCAGCCAAAAATTTGTCTTCTTCAAGTTTTGTCAGATGAAAGAGTTGCTCCTCTAGGGCTCCACGATCCACCATTCATGTGAATGCCACTATGCGTAGGCTAGGTACAATGTACTTCATCAACATCACAACTTCTACACCATATACTAGCCTAAAAGGTGTATGTCTAGTGAATTTCTTACAAGTAGTTCTATAAGCCCATAGCATCGCTAGTACGCGCACGTCCCAATCATTCCTCTGCACATTGCAAAGCTTTGTCAGTGTGTTCTCCAATATCTTATTAAATGCTTCAACCATCCCATTAGCCTGCGGGTGATATGGCGTAGTCTTCTTATGATAAACTTGGAATTCTTCCATCAATGCGTTGATTGTTTCATTAAGGAAATGTGTACTACGATCACTCATCAAAATATTCAGGCAACTGAACCTAGTCAGCACATACTCAAAGAGGAACTTCACTGTTGTTGCCCCTGTACATTCCTTCACGGGTTGTGTTTCTACCCATATGGTCAAATACTCAGTCATGGTGATGATATACCGCGCACCCAACTTCCTTCCGAGAGGCTGAATCAGTACTACAAAATCAATCGTCCATTTCTCAAATGGTTGTAGCGACATCTGCAGATTCAAAGGCATCTCATCCCTCCATGATGTCCTACCAGTTCTTTGACATGCATCACATGCCTTACAATAAGCTTTGGAGTCCTTATGTAGTGTCGGCCACCACAACCTAGCTCGTAAAATCTTCTACGCCGTTTCTTTTCCTGCATAATGTCCTCCCACGGCTCCTCCATGAGCTACAGCGAGGATGTTGTTCTTTTCAAACTCAGGCACATAACGACACAATATTTCATCTAATCCCATTTTATACAGATGTCCTGCAATAACAAAAACGTCTAACATGCGCACCACCAATTCTTTCTTTTGCTGACTAGTATACCCTTCTGGAGCCATTCCTATAGTTAGGAAGTGTATGATCTCTACAAAGTGATTGTCAGCTACACGCACCACAAAAAGCTTCATGTCAGGGAGTCCTTCCTCCAAATTAGTAGACTCCTCTCTTGTTTCATTACACGAAAGATGATATGGCCCTGCATTCAATCGTCCTGGCTTCACAATTACTTCGAAATGATATTAGTGAAACAATGACAACCATCTTCATATCTTCCTCCCCAACACAGGATTGTTGACTAGGTATTTTAATGCAAAATGGTCTGTATACATCTTAAAGCGACCACCTAGCAAGTAGTGTCTAAACTTCTGGAGCACGTACACCATATCCAAACCTTCGCACTCTATCGTTGAATAGTTCTTATTAGCTTTCAACAACTTCATACTTGCAAATGTTATAGGGTGATCCAACTGTCCCTCACCGGCTTGTGTTAGTATTGCTCTCCACACAATACATGATGCATCCACATGCACATGAAATTCCTTCTTCCAATCCGGGAAGACTAGGATAGGGGCCATGACCATTTTCTCCTTAACACATTGAGGCTCCGCTCACGTTCCTGATTCCAATAGAATGTAGCATCCTTCTTCAACATTTTTTCCATTGGCGCGGTAATATGGGCATAAATCTTGATGAACTTCCTATAATATCCAGTATGCCCCACTATTGCGCACAACTATTTCACACTTCTTGGTGCCTCCAAATTGATTATGACCGCGATCTTATCAGGGTCTACAATTAACCATTGTATGCATACCACATGACCCGACAAGATCCCAAAGGGACATAAAATAAACACTTTTTCAAGTTTAGCATGATCTGATACCTCTGGCATGTATCCAACATCAGGCACAAACTAGCCACATGGCGCTTTACCAGTCCAAACATTGTCCAGTTGTCAAAGTACACCAAATGAAGTCCTTGAACGTCGCGATGACTATGCATGAAAATATTGTCAGCATGTTCTTCAGTCCAAAAGGCATCACATTATACTGGAAGCATCCCCATTCAATTACGAAGGTCTTCTTATTTCTATCCTCAGGTGCAATCTTGATTTGATGGTACCCAGAGAACCCATCAATGAATGAATATGCTTCATGTCCACCAACATTATTAAGCACTTCATCGGTGAACAGAGTTGGAAAGGGATCATGCACGTAGGCATCATTCAACTTCCTGAGATCTACACATATCCTTATTTCATCCTTCTGCTTCTTTTCCTAGACTACCATTGGGCTTACCCAATCAGATTCCTCCACTGGTTCAATAATACCTACTGCAAGAATTTTATCCAACTTTAAGCGGACCTTTTCTTTATAATTTGGGTTGAGACGGTAAAGCCTTTTCTTGACCTGCTTCACGTTCGGCTTTAAAGTAATCTTCATAACACCCAAGTCCCCTATTATCCCTTTCAAGTCTAAAAACTTCGTAGGGAACAAGTCCTAATATTTGTGGAGCAGCTCAACGACCTTGTCCACTGTTGCATCATCCCAGTGGTCTCCAATCTTTGCATATTTTGGCTCCACATCTGTGCCAATGTTTACTTGTCTCGTCTCCAGCAGCGCGGTGATATCTAGATTCTCGATTTGTGATCCCTCAACTTCGTGGTGACCTTCTATCTCTGGGATATTAATTTTCCTCAGATCTTTGTCTTCTTCTTTAGCAGTCACATTGTAGCACTCCAATGCATGGTGCAGCTGGGTGGTCCAATCTGGTTGAATTAAATCCAAGGGATACTGCAGTATCCTGAAGATCGTTGCCTTGACCTCCTGCAATGATGCATCAATACATTCAAATCCATCCTCAAAGCTAAATGTCATCAGTAATCCTTGCCACAAAACATGCCATTCTTCAATGCCATGGTGGAGCTTTGTTTCCAAGTACCAGTTCATCCGTATGACATCCAAAGTATGACAGAACAAACGTACCCACTCAGGTTAAGGCTCCGCTCCATAAAATTCAGTCTATTTTTCCAAATGATCGTGTGGATCATTCATCCCATCATATGTCTCTATTAATCGAACTTTCAGGTGAACAAACCACAATCGCATCATCTTCTATACATGTGCCAGTCATCAAAACTCTCTTTGTGAGTACCCCACCATCTTGCGGGCGTAGTGCCAAATCCAAGGCTTGGAAGCAATGCTTCTCTGGCACTTCCCTTTCAAATGCTTCCAAAAATTTATCAACGTCAGTTAAACCATCATAATAAGGAAAACTTCTTACCTCCGATGATACACAGCACAATGATTTAGCCATCATGTTACAGCGCAGCGTAGATACTTCATGTAATCGATTTTGCCAATGTTCCAACTCCTCATATAAATTTGATGTGCAGGAACTTTCACGGTCCCATGCAATACGTCCATCTACTATCAGATTTACCCAATCTTGATCTCGCGCCATTATCTTATAAATTTGGTCCAAATCATCATCACTTTCACAGTCGTGGACTGGTTCAGTATAGCGCGGTCCTTCTACAGGGTCCAGGGGTACTACTACATGGAGTGATTTCTTCTCAGATGTCATCATCCATTCTTCAAATTGATCATCCCTTTCATGTCAATGGCCTAATCGATCCCAAGGAGCGCAGGGTAGGGATTGTTGTCATCCATAATTTCAATGACTTCAAAATCAGCCAACACACTTTCACCTTCAATATCTACTGTCACCCCCTGTAATCTTCCCATGGGGATGCTCTTCTGTTGATTTTCCATTCTTAATTGAATCGGGGACCACTGCAGTGCAGGCCTCCCCATTCTTTCCCACGTATGTTTAGGTAAAACATTCGCATATGACCCTAGATCCAGGATATCTTGATCCATCTCATACTCACCTATCTGCACAATGAACCTCATCTCACACCCCGTTCTTGCCTTATTCTTACCAATCTTCCTGACTACACGCGGTCCATCAGGAGCATTTTCCTTTCCAGCACATTTATTTATCGGCTCCTGTAATCTTTTTATAGCCTTGGCATCGCACAGTAGCTTCATACAAGTTTCCAAAAAAGTAGTAAACATAGCAAGGTCCATCTCTTCAACTAGCTTATCCTAACTTCCTAAGGTAGAGGGTTCAGCAAAGATTTTTGTTGCTTCCATAAATGTTTCCCTCGCATGCTCCAAATTAAACTTGACCTCCCTTTCTAGAGCTTTGTGGACCCATTAACTTTTGTCAGGCTGATTTCCCTTTTCTTCTCCAGTCGTCATTCCACTTCGCAGCACAATATTCGTATTAGGATCCTCTTCGCAAGGCTCAGCCATCATCATCTGTAGGTTCTAAGTCAGCCGCTGAGGCTGTGCGCCCTTTTCACGTATCTTAGCTAGTAATACAAGGAAATATTCTATCGCGTGGTCAAATTGAGTACAATATCTACATGACAAATGCATCGGGTTTGTACATTCTCGTGCATAGTGTCCTGGTTCCCCACAGTTGTAGCAAATAACATGTCCCTAGCCTCTACCAGGCCCTCCTCCACCTAAGCCTTGTCTATGCCTCTGATATCCTCCTCGCACTCCCCCAACACCTTAGTCTGGAGGCCGAGTTTCTGCATGTACTTGACATGCAGGCATTCTATCCATCATTAGCTCATAGCCAGGGAAATTATGCTCCTCATGACCCACCGATTTACAGAATTTTTAGAAGAGTTGTTGCAGTGTCTATACAAATTTTTGCAACAAGTGGCAATTGTCTGTCACATGTTTTCCAGCAACCTAACAGATAGTACACCACAACACAGGCCCTATACTTGGCCCTTCTTGAGCTTCTGGCCTAAGAGGCATCGAACCTCTTGGTGCAACATAATTCGCAAAGACTGGACAGTGATATTTGCCATGCCCCTGATTTTATCATTTCAGGCACCAAACTTCTTCGCGCACCTCTGGCCAAACTGCTCTATCCTTTTTCAGACTTTGAAACTCTAGGAAAAGGTTCTACAACTCCTCTTGAATATTCTAAACTCCAAGAGTATCATCTAGCATCGGTGTCTCATGTAATCTCACCGCAATCTCCAGGGCTTTCGCTTGGGTCCCAATCTTTTGTTGTGATAAAGAAATCCTTAGCTGATGCAAGAGCGAAGTCACAAACCATTCGCGATGCTGCCCATCTGTAAGATTCATGTTAGCTTCTTGGATCTTACATTTCAATCTATAATTCAACTCCTAGGGCATCTCGCTAGGTCTCATCATGATCTCTTTGAATCCAATGATCAATTATGCTTCATACTTGGGCATACTGAATTCCTTATTCAGCGCAGCTTGAATATTTTCCAACGCAGATGTCAGGTTATCAGTGTAGTACTTAATGTACCATGCTAGCGCACGCTCTTGTAAAGCAGTCACCAAATTTTCTTTCTTCATCTGATCATCTGTAATATCTTGAGCTTCCCATACGGCCTTCGCGACGAACCAAAACTAATCTAGATCCTGATTTCCCAAACCCTTGAAAACAGGAAACTTCAATGCATTCACCATATTGAATGGTGGCAGAGGTGGTGGCAATGTGGGCAAAGGTGTAGGTTGCAGAGGTGTAGATGGAGGTGGTATGGGCAGATGGGGTATTCGCAAAAACCTTTGTCTTATCAACTGAACGACGCTTTGAGGAGAAGCCTGTGCTACTTCTTCGTCATCGCTCAAAGGAGATCCAATCAGCGGGCTATATTCAGGGCCTATTTTTCCTCTATCCCTAAAGATCTTTCCACTTCACGTAGCTCCAAACATCAAGGCAACTCCATAACCCGCTTTTCACACAAGAGCATCTTAACCCAAGTATTTAAAGACCTTAAATACTTACCTCACAATACCTTGAAGAAGCGTCGCTCTTCTTCACTATAATTGACCTTAGTATCGACCAAAAAATCTATCACAAATCCTCCTGTGATACGATTGAGCCAGTGATTGACAGCGCGTGTGATCTTATATTCAGAGGCTTCTAGTCTCTGCACTAACTCTAGGGTCCACACTATCGGACCGTCAAGCCTCCACCTTCCTTGGCCATCTGCCAACTTAGTGATCCACTCATGTAATTCAACCAGGAAGGAACAAAAGAAGATTTCATGTATCACTGTGTATAGGTATCTGTCCAACCATTGTTCTTTTGTCAATCATAGATTCTTGTTCTCTTGTGCCACGAATTCGTGGATATTTCTATCCAACTAGTCCTCAATTTCCTTCTTAGTTGGCTTCCAGTGATGCGACATCACACATCTATTTATGCAGATCCCAGTCCCGGCAACGGAACAATTTGTTTGCTTAATGGGTCCTGACCCAGGTTCAACGTTGAATTAGCCAAACAAATCGCTACACTACTGGCCCTTTCGGCATCAATCCACGGAGCGCGAACTAAACTCTCACTCAAAGCAGTATGGGGGGATGCTGGAACCAAGTTTCCACACCCAGAGATGGAAGTGATGATGTTTTATCCCCTAAGTCTACCTTCACGTAGATCGACAACCCTGTAGGGCTTATCAATATACTTCTCTTAATGAACCACTATACCTTCGCGAAGGTCTAGGATTGCCTTTTGCAGACCCTAAATAGGTGAATCAACCACTTATGCACTTCTATAATTATTCCTACTGTTGTATTCACCTAGATCATCTTAAGTATCCAATAACTTCAACATGCATTAATATGTTCTTCATGTAAACATATATTATTACTTGCGTTCACAAATTCTGGAGACTTTACACTTTACATACAAAACTTGGGTTTTCTACCCCAAAACTTGGGCTTTTAGCCCCAAAATTGACCCTAAGGGATCATGTCCCAACAAGTGGGTCACCCGTTGGTGGACCTGGCCCCCACATAGCTACCATGTGTCAAGAACCAGAGGCGGTGGGGCTTGAACCCACCCACCCAGCCTAGCTGACCCGCCTCTCAAGCGCCTCCACACAAAACAATGCATAACAAACCAAACACTGTCCAAATAAAATAAATTGCATGCCAAGTTGGGGAGGGGTGAGATTTGATCCCTCGACCTCTCCGCCTACATTCGTCCACCTCAATCAACACACCCCTGGTGGCGGCTTTGGAAAGTTCGTCGCCCATCTACTACTAAAACCTCAGTTGCAAATGTGCCACGCAGTGGAATCGATGCACTTTTCAACGTTTAATATTATTTTATCTGCAGGGTGAAACCCTGAGAGGGAATGGAACCTTGCCATGTAGTGGAACCATAATTTGTAAGCCAGAGGTGGAACCATGATGGCATGTTTTTTGAGATAGAGAATCTTTTACAGAGAATATTCCTTGGTGCCTAAAAGATTCCACGAGGAGGTAAATTTTCATTTTGTCATAATCATATGAACTTTACAGTCATTTTAACAAGAATTTCATAGAGAACGTGATGGTGAAATCAAAATCACGATCTGAGGAGTATATTTTTAGATTCCCGACAGAGCAGAATCTTTGAAGAATCTTGAGGGAATCTTCCAGATTCCTTGGAGGCAGAAATTTGCCAGAGTTAGAATCCAGCCAGATTTATACTCAAAAGTCTTAGAATCTCGTAAGGATCATGATGGCAAGATCAGATTCATGATTTGAGCAACAGATTTCTAGTCAGCCTAGAGAAGGGAACCTTTGTAGAATCATGGGGAATCTAAAAGATTCCCACAAGCCCAGATTTTGACAGTGTCAGAATTTGACAAATGGATAGTTGAATTTACAGCTCTCGATGACAAAAATTCAATGGTGCAGTAAGTTTTTATAGCTGAGTCTTCCTTTTTTTGGCCAACTTCAGAGGTGAGGGTACATGAATCAGTCAGGTCATGTTTGCCTTCATAATTGTTGAGTTGATGTGTTTTATTTTGAGATCCATGTTTGATGTTATGTTGTAGGATCTCTTTTGCCACATTATGTGAGATGTATTTAGCTTTTCATGCTATGTATTGTTGTTGATATCCTAGTGTAATTATGTTGAAGGGATACTCATTTCTATATTGTGTTAGATCGTTTTAAATTGTCATGCTAATAGGAGGCCTATTGTGAATGGGAGGTCCTATAGCGAACGTCTCGTGGAGAGACTAGCCACTCATGTTGAGAGCATATGTCCTTGTATGAAAAAAAACATATTACATGTACATCATAATCTTTTTCCAACATTATATCAAGTGGCCAACACCATCTTGACACCAGGCCCAAAGACGTAGTTCACACTGGACGAACTCTATTATCAAAATGTCTTGTGTTTTGATTTTCTAATCGTTGTCATGTCTCCTCTTGTTTAATCATGCACATATGCTCTTTTATGCTATTTAAAATGAAATTGTAAAGCATCACAGAAGAAAAAGATCTTGGATGATTCCAGAAGTTGAAGGAACCCGTATCAAGTTTGCTATCAAAGCGGTCTTCTCACTAATGTGAATTGCGAGCATGAACAATTGAACATGCAAAAATGGAGTATGACAAAGACATGTATGAGGCCATGCTCGGGATATCCAAAATAGTGGACATCATGTATGAAGCTTATGAGAGATAGGAGAAAGAAGAAGCAAAAAGCAATGCTTCATCCAAATCTTCCAGTGTACACTCATTTCCTTCATCATCTTCTCATCATTCGAATGAGGAGATCAACTAGAGTCTGCAAGAAGATAATGTTGAATTGAAGATGCTTCTACAAGAAGAGAAAGAGGAGAATCATTGATTGCAACTTTAGTTTCAAGCCGCAGAGGCAGCCTTAGAAGAATTGAAGTGAAATGATCGAAGTCTTTAAGCAGAGCTTGCTGAATTAAGGAGGCTTCTACAGGAAAAGAAAGAGGAGAAACAAAGGTTGCTATGCCAGCTACAAGCTAAGGACGAGGTATTTGAAAAGCTACAGCATGACCCGTGTGAGGTAAAAAGTAATTCTTCGACTTCATGTACATTTCCTGATGATGATTTCGCTGTTTTTGAAAATCGTACCACAAGAATTGGCTCCAAATTGTTAAAGAGAATGGGGTATCAAAAGAAGGGCCTTGGCCTTAATGTCTAGGGCATCATACACCCCATCAAAGTAGAGGAATTACCCCATCAGGAAGGACTTGGGTATGCAAGAAGGAAGTTGGGGAATGCAACAAGATAGCCAGCGAACCGCCAACAACAGATGATGAGAAACCATCCTCAGCTCTTTCCAACTCGACAGTAGAGCTAAAAGATGTTGATTTCCTTTCAGTTTCATCTTCACATAGTATAATTTTTGTTGGAAATGTGGTGATACCAATTACAGGGACAAACATTAGGCTCCTTACTAGGACGAGGTACAAGGAATAAGTAATTGGTGTTAATAGCCAAGGCATAACTCAACCATTGCAGGTCATGCAAAGACCTCAAGTTGCAAGTTTGGGATACACCGAAGGATAATTCTCAAGGGTGTCAGATGCTTCCCAGACATTGTTGAGACCGTCAAGGAAAGAGAATGATGGGAACACATCACCATCATCCCATGGCAGTTCCCATTGCAGGGAAAGAGCTTAGGCAAGCTCTTATCACCATAATTACACTAGAGACAACAAGGAAAGGTATAACAAGTCTCAATATTCAAATGTTCATTTCAATTACAATCATGTTTTTAATAATGAATGAAGTTCATGGCATAAAAGAGCTTGCAGTTTTTGTGGATTGCATAACCATATGTTTGTTGAGTGCTAGGAAAAGAATAACAACATGGAAAAAGATGAGGCATGAAAGACTCTCTCAACAACAGGCAAAGAAGAAGGTAAAGTAGATATGGGGGAATAAGGCTTATTGTAGTAATTGTGATAGAGGTGGTCATCAAAGAGCCACATGTTGGAGGCTCCATCCAGAACATCATCACAAGGACAAAGCATCTGAGCATGAACTAGGTGTTCGACCAGTGAATGTGCTACAAGGAGACGACCCATTAAATTTGATAAGTGAGAGATGGTTTTTATAGGTGTGGTAGAATGCCATGGTATTATTTTTACCAATCATGTGTTGCATTTTTAAATTGTAAAAATGGTGATGTGCTTTTCATCACTTGTTGCAGCAACAATGATGTCTGGCCTAATTTTGTGTTGCATTTTAAATTGTGAAAGTGATGATGTGTTTACATCACTTGTTAAATAAAAAATAGTGTTTGGCCTTATTTTTGTAAATCATGTCTTACAGTGATGATGTGTTTTACATCACTTGTTGAGGGAACAATGATATGTTGGCCTTGTTCTCATAGCTGGGGTATTATTTCCAATTTGATGTAAACTTGACCACAAATTATGTGTATAAACCCATGGCAAGTATGGGATGCTTGGGTCATTAGGTGGTCATGTAAATTAAGCATGTAAGTTGTAGAAATGTACTACAGGTTTGCAGAGGGTGTCAGTGTCAGCTCATCAGTTATGGCCCTGAAGGAAAAAGGTGAAGGAGAAAGAAGGGTGACCTGTCAAGACAGTTCTAGTGCAGACAAGGTACAAAGAAGTTGTCCTTATTTTCATGCTTTTGGAGGACCAAAAGCTCCTAAATGGGGAGGATTGATTCAGGTGGCTCCAAACACATGCAGAAGTCCAAGAGGGCTCAGAAATGGTTAAAATTCAAAGTGGTCATGTTGCTCTCAAACCAGCACCAAATCGAATTGCTCATTGCCTTGATTCCAATGGTGTGAACGACACTCGAATCCAACCTCGTATGGAGGAGATAGGGCCAGTCAAAGTTCAGGGTTGACTTGGCCAAGTGGCAGGGTTAATGGATGTACAAATTGCATCGACAGTGGTCACTGGAATATGGCCACTAGAACAGGAAAAATTGTTGCCTCTTTAAAATTTCCAATGACCCTTATTTTCGGAAAATTTAAAAAAAAAATCCCATTTGTTTAATCAAACAAAAAAATATATTAAATTAGGGGGGTCGGCCATAACTCCTACCATCCCCATCGCACCATATATATTGTATATATTGAGTGGACCACCCACACGAGCACTTCACTGGGGAGCAATACCATACCATCTGGGTTCATATTGTGGGATTTATATTGAGGAAAAAATAGCATAATATATTGGGGGATATATAGGGTAAAGGGTTTTTATATTTGAAGTTATACAAAATGGAGCTCAAGACGATTGATAAAATATAAATGGGTATAAAAAATATTAACGAAAAAATCGATACCTACAATATCTAGTGGAAGTAGGGGTTTTTTTAATTGAGAAGGTCTATTGGGTTTGTATTAGTAGGGGGTTAAATAATGTGATTTTTAGGGGTATTTTCCAATATGTAGTCAAATTAAGGGTATTGTTTAATATTCCATGAATGCACGTGAGAGTTCAAAGGTCCATTGAGTGAATCCCCCATGGTCATCCACTGATGCACCCGATCCCCACACAGCTACCATGTGTCAAGAACTAAAGGCGACGGGGCTTGAACCCGCCCGGCCAGCCTGGCTGGCCTGCCTCTCGGGTGCCTCCACATAAAACAACACATAACAAACCAACCACCATTCAAATAAAATAAAGTCCACGCCAAGTTGGGGAGGGGTGAAATTTGATCCCCCAACCTCTCCACTTCCATTCGCCCACCTTAACCAATGTGCTATGGGTGGCATTTTTGTAATGTTCGTCGCCCATCTACTACTTAAACCTAAGTTGCAAATGCGCTAGGCAGTGGAACCAACACGCTTTTCAACGTTTAATATTATTTTATTTGTAGGGTGGAAGCCTGATTGGGAATGGAACCTTGCTAGGTAGCAGAACCATGATTTGCAGGCAAGAGGTGGAACCATGATGGCATGATTTTCGAGACAGAGAATCTTTTGCAAAGAATATTCCTTGGTGCCTGGAAGATTCGATAGGGAGGTAAATTTTCATTTTTTTAGAATGATATGAAGTTCACTGTCATTTTAACTGTAATTTTGCAGGGAACATGATGGTGGAATTAGAATCACCATTTGAGCAACAAATTTTCATATTCCCGACAGAGAAGAATCTTAAGAGAATCTTCCATATTCCTTGGAGGCTGAAATTCACCAGAGTCAGAATGCTACCAATGTTATACTCAAATGTCTCAGAATCTTGCAAGGATCATGATGGTGAGATCAAATTCATGATTTAAGCAATTGATCTCCTATCAACCTAGAGAAGGGAATCTTTAGAAAATCATGGGGAATCTGAAAGATTCCTATAGGCCTAGATTTTGACAGTATCGGAATTCGACAAATGGATAGTCGATTTTACACTTCTCAATGATAGAAATTCAGTGGTGTAGTAAGTTTTTGTATCTGAGCCTTCCATATTTTGGCCAAATTCATAGGTGAAGGTACATGAGTCAGTCAAGTCGTGTTTTCCTTCATAATTGTCGAGATGATGTGTTCTGTTTTGAGATCCTTGTTTGATATTATGTTGTGGGATCTCTTTTGCTGCATTATGTGAGATTTATTTAGCTTTTCATGCTATGTATTGTTGTTGAGATCCCTATGTAATTATGTTGAAGGGATACTCATTACCACATTGTGTGAGATCATGTTAATTTGTCATGTTGATAGTAGGCCTATTGTGAGTGAGAAGGTCCTATAGTGGAACGTCTTGTGGAGAGACTAGCCACTCATGTTGAGAGCATATGTCCTTGTATGATAGAAAACACATTCCATGTACATCATCATCTTTTTCCAGCATTATATGAAGTGGCCAACACCATCTTGACACTGGGCCTAAAGACGTAGTCCACATTGGATGAACTCTATTATCAAATGTATCATGTTTTGATTTTCTGATCATTGTCATGCTTCCTCTTGTTTAAGCATGCACATATGTTCTTTTGTGATCTTTAAAATGCAATTCTAACAACATCATAGAAGTAAAAGAACTTGGATGATTCCGGAAGTTGAAGGAGCCTGGATCACCTCCAATGCTTCAAAACCTGCAACTCATTCAAGAAAAGCATATATACTTCCAGGAGTTCAAAGAATATTCATGATATAGATGTTAGATCATATAAGCATATAAATATAAAACATGAAATCATAAATCATTATAATATAACATGAATTAAAGCATTAAGATCATAAAATCAGGAACAAGAAATCTTCTTTATTGATGACTGCAAAAGAATATGGAAGAATACAACCTATTTCGTCCACGGCTCCAAATGAAACCTTCCTCTAGATTCGTCCAACCCAAGCATTAACAATCCTATTTCAAATGCATACACATGGATTCCATAGAAAGGAGATGGACATATCTATGAGAAAACAAGTGTTTCCTATAGCTAGGAGTGTAGGAGGCACAGGGCTAAATCAGAATTGATCAGGGACCAATTGGATATAATTTTAATATCCTATATTTCTCTCCACTTAGGCCTTCCCCATGAGATGTATTTGTATCACCTCAAAACAATTTTTTAGTTGGGATACAGTTAGGCCACAAGCTCCTATAGGTAGGCTTCCAATGTAACCTATAAACCCTGCCCAAAAAAAGGTATTTTATATTTTTTTCATATTTTAAATCATACATGCATGTTGGGTATAGTTGAAACCATGTGTGTACACATTTTTGGAAGGTCAGATTTGCGTATGGAATTTAAAATAATGTTTTTTAATACTTGGACCAAGTATGAAAGGAAAGGGTTGCTCAAGGCCATGACTCAGAGCATCAAGTATATAAAGGTGATAAATGATTTTATAACAGATGCCCCCTATATGATGTCAGAAGGGGTACATGATGGCCGAAATGTATTAAGTGTATAGAAAGAATCATGTGAAGAATTGGGAGATCAATAGATTCCAACCTGCCAAACCAATGGAAGAGATCATAAAGAAAGCTCATGTCTGAGGCAGGCATACCCATGCTCAAAGATAGTAAATTATGTCTGCATATCAAGTGTAGAGCGAATACAATATGTATACAAGTATACACGAAACTGAGAAATACATAGTGGATCGTCTGATCATAGCTTAAAAAGTACATATCAAGGCCATGTCACCATATCACATATATAAGAATTGATTAATGATGTTAAAGTAGATATCTGATCACTGAAGTCACATAACTGATCCTCAAAAGTACCAAGTCAAAAAGTGGAATAATGGTACTGCATGCAACTCGGGTGCTAACATATAAAATGTTGTTGTGATGAACTACAACATATAAGGTGGATCATGTCACTAGTAGTAAACTGGAAGGACTAACAAGTTAACCATGAAATGTTGATGCAACCCAAGGTATTCACCGACCACCATGGTACATTTATACACTATGGGAATAAATGAGTTGAATTTGACCATGTGAGAAATCATTTGATTACTGATCATTGATGTATATTGTTAAAAAATGTGAGATAACTCACCAATAATGATGATGAGAGTCAAGGTACCCCAGTACAATCTAAAAAGGGTGAATAAATGAGTTGAAGTTGAACACTTGAGAGAATCTATTGATGAGGATACATTGATGTATTCTCACTGTCGATAGCAAAGGAGTCTACCACTAATGACTGCAAACCCTAAGGTACTGAAAAAGGACTCTAGATCTTATTTCTAGAGAAATGAGTTGGATTCGATGGGAAAATATATGTTTGAAGAAAGGCATTAGGGCATCTTACATCAATCCAACGTGAGCGTAACCTGCGAGCCAATAATGTGGAAGGAATCAAATGAAGAAAGATGAAGTAAACCTATCGAAGCACGTTTTCGGTGTACACAATATGTGGCTAGCACAAGACAAAAACCCTATGAACTAACCAATAATGAAAGCTGGCACAGAGGTGAGGAATCCAACAATATGGTCAAATGGAAACCAAGGTATTGCACAAATCCCAATGTGTGATAATGTAAGTTGACGCCAAACACAAGGGAAACCATTCAATCAAAGACCCATGATACTAATCGATGTTGACCACAAGGTCACCTATCAATGATGGAAATATGGTGAGGGTGCGGCTCTAGGACTACTCTCAGAGAAATTTGTCGAAGTTGATAAGAGAAGACCCACCAACAAGAAGTCAATGGTGACCTTCTTAACCAGCATGAGCAAAGGACCAAATAGCTGATGTGATAATGAACATACCTCTGACAGATCGGGTATGGTTGATTGAAAATGAGTCAAGAAACACCACAAAATGGCTGACTCAAGTTTACTTCCCTTGAACAAAAGTACAACTCAAATGTGATTGTATGACAACATATGATAACTTTGTATAAGTTTTTCATGTAGGGGGCATAAACAAAGTCTATGATTGGAAGAGATAACCAACCGGAGGAGTACTGAGTCAATAACAAGGTTATGGCTCTCCTAAGTCAAACTAAATCCCATCGCAATGGAGAAAATAATTGCTTTGAGTTCTTTGTTCAAGGGTGACACAATTGACTCTTGATTCCATCAATTATGGAGGTAAAGTCTCATTCCTGCTCTTTTTGGAGTATATAATTTTTTTATCTTTTTCATATTTGGAAAGCTTGAAAAAGAATAAAATAATGCCTATGGTACAGTAGAAGGAACGAGTGTCCAGATACAGATGTGATAGTTCCTAGGAGTGGAACATTCCTATGCTCAACGCAAGCTGACAAAACTAGTCAATGACAATCAAAGGAATGTTCTTTCAATGGGCATAAGGTGTCAAGTTGCAGAGGCTAAGTGATTGAAAGGTTGATTTTGGTGGCTTATACACAAGTCCAAGTGAAGCCGACTTAATGCCAAAAGGTACAAATAGTCAACATGCAATGCAGTAGTACAACTCAACATGTGGGAACCTCTAGGGTATAAAGCTAGAAATATAGCGAAGAAGAAGGAGAATGAAACTTCATCTCAAAAGTCATGGCGGGACTAAAGAGGACTCCCAAGTGTACTCAATCTTTGTAGCATGGGAAACATATGTTAGCGAGGATCTATCTAGGAAGACCATGTAAAGGAAGGCTCTACCATCATGTCATGATTTTATAAGTCAGTGAGTGAAAATGGTTTAAGAATCATAACACAATGGGGTTGAACCTATGGCATCATATCGCAGTATGGAGGCTAGAATTCATAATGCAACAAAAAAGTGATCTTCCCTAACATATATTCCAGTGAAAAAAACCGTACCTGCCATGATGAGTCAGCGGTCATGGAATCAAAGTGGTAGAAAAAATATCAAAGTCTTCAATTTAACCTAAAAGATAACCTATTCCAACTCTCAAAGCCAAAAGGTCACAAAGTTTATAAAATTTAAAAATAAAACATAAACTTTGTAAAATTGGGTTCTCAAAAGTTTTTGAAATTACAAGTTATAAATAGACCTTTTGACTCAACAAACCTCATTTGTGTTTTGAACAATTGAAAGAAAGATCTCTAGAGAAAAGACCAGCAACCACAATCCACCCTATTTCTTGGCCCGAACAACTACCAAACTTCCAAGTAATCCTCAAATTCAATCTTTAAATGAATTTTTATGCATTTCAAGTATTTTTTCAACAATTTTACCATATGAAATTTTATTTTAGATTTTTACTCTGCACGTACGCAATTTGGGCATATCGAAGTAACATATCAATAAGCCCAATATGCAACTATGTATGAAATGAACCCGTGTGTGCACAATGATTTTTTTTTTAAGTTATGAATTTTAATGGATAAAAATGCTTGAATTGCGAGATGAAAATCACATGGAAGGAGAGAGAGAACAATGCAATAGACAATGAAGTAATGAATGACCCATTAGCACTGGATGCATTGAGAGGGTGTGGATTATTGAAAATTTTCAAAATGCCAAATATGAAAACCAACACAAGGTTGTTGGAGATTCTTGTCAATTACTAGGATCTATAAGAAGATGATTTTATGACTGATCAATTTCCCTTGTGAATTAAAGTAGAAGATATCTACTTCATCATTGGACTTTCCTGGAGAGGAGATCAAGTTAACTTCCAAGGGAAGGCTTGAGGAAGCCTTAGCATAGATGATTACATTCACTTATATTTCCCTAGGAACAATGAGAAGGTAGGGACACAAATCCCAATAAAGAATGTGGAGAGTCTTCCCCTCAGAATTCTCCTTTTTACCATTGTGAGGGTAGCAGGATCCACTTCATTGAATCAAACATCGTGTGTTACAATGAGCCTAGTAGTCGATTACCTCACCATAGTCTTTGATTGGTGTACAACCCTCCTAATCAATCTGAAAAAACAACTCACTTCTATTAAAAGGAGTAATACCAAAAATTTTGGGTATGGTACCATCCTTTGCACTTTCTTCTTTGAGAGGCTACCAGGACTTCTACCAAAAGTGCTCTCTACCATCATCAGTGCAAGAGATCCACAGATAGGTATATGGGATGACTTGATGAAGAGACTAGGGGTGGAGAGGTCCCTAGAACAACATTTGATGATGATTTTTTCCTTTGATGGCAACAACAAGTCATTGCCATCAAGGACTACCCCTATGGAGGCATGGACTTCAGAGCGGATCCAGATCTAGTGCTTCCACCTGACGCTACATGGGGTGCCATTGGTAAAATTATTTTTAAGTTTTTAAAGTTATTTGATTTTTTTGGATTTCAAAAATTATGAATTGAAATTCTTTTTGATGAGACAAAAATTCTTACAAAATTGTTTGATCATGATACAGATGTGGCATTGGTAAGTCCTGAGGGTTTGCCCAGGCATAGGTGTCGTGGAAGAGATGCGGAGAGTGTTGCAGCTGAGACTGAGAGACTCTCGATACTGTACAGAGGAACTTGGAGAGATTGACTCACTAGGTACCTATGGAAGTAATAAAGGATCTACCAGAGGCTATGTAGAGACACGTGGTAGGAGTACCACGAGATTGGGTCCGACTCTTCCAACGAGTGGCTACTACCATCATATTCTTTCGAGGTGCACATCCGGGGCTGGACCCATAGATATATATTAGAGATGTCCATATTTTTTATAGACATGATTGGTCTTAAGCCCTAATTTTTTAGGGCATTTAGTCCCAATTTTATATAATATTTTGAACATAGAATTTCTATCTATATACAGATGGTTTCATGATGTGATGACCATATATACAAATGATTTTTTATTATTTTTTATTTTTAATGTGATGAATGATTAATATGCCAATCTAATGCTCGATTAGCTAAGGAATAAGCAAAAGATTTTTCTGATCGTGGAATATGAATAAATGTGATAAAATTAAATGATCTTTTTAATAAATGCACTCTCAGAAATTGGCGATATAAATAAAGATCTCTCACATGATATATGTTTTTTAACTAAGAAACCACCAGTTGTGAATCCAAGTATACTACTAATGAATCAATACCAAGAGATATTTCTTCAGACAGTAAGTTAACCACAACAATATATTCACCAACATTGTTTGAAGCAAGGTCGATACATATCCCTCTTGAAACCAATAACTGAATGGATGGATAGTAAATCACCCAAGTCGCAGAAGCCAAATTCTGGGTATGTCGATTAGCACCATCAACGAACCCTAGATATACCAGATCATCCATCGATACCTTCCAAAGAAGATAAAATATATTGATATCACTATGAAACCTATAGACAGATATGAACAAATATATACAATATCTAAAACCAAGCGAATGCTAGGTAGAAACCTATGTATAATATTTTTTAAGATAGAGCCTATTTCAGGGCTGCGACAACTTGTTTTCATCAAGATCAACTAATTCGTAAGCTCCCTTAGTTAAGACCTTTTTAAGGATAAAAGGGTTGTACCACATGGGTTTAAACTTGTCTGCCCCCAAGGCATCTTTGTCTTGGTCATAGGCCAGGACAAGGTCACCTTTAGAGAAAATCCTAGGATGCACACCATTACCATATTGGACTTTCACTCTCTTTTTATGAGATTTGTTAATTGTGGTAGCATCTCAACACTACTTGTCAAGACATTCCAAATAAGCGAGTCGTTCTTCAAGACTGTAAGTGTCTGGAAGAAGTTCCACAACTAATTTAAGAGAAGGAATTTCACATTCCACAAGGAAGATTGATTCTAAACCATAAACTAGTTGAAAAGGAGCGAAACCCATAGTCGTCGTAATCGGCATCCAGTATGCCCAAATCACATGATATAACATGATATTCCAATTGGACCGAACCTTATTAATTTTCCTTTGCAAGATAAATTTCATGGATTTATTCACGACTTCCACCTAACCATTGGCTTGAGGATAGTAAGGAGATGAATGCTCCTGCCGGAAATCCAACTTGAGAGCCAACTCAACCATCATCTTGTTTTGGAAATGACTACCATGGCCAATGACAATCTCCTTTGGAATACCAAAGAAATAAATGACTTGGTTGAAAAGAAATAGGGTTTCTATTTCACCATCATTCACAATAGTGGGCATAGCTTCGGCCCACTTAGTAAAGTAGTCCACTGCTACAATAATATACTTATGACCCTTTGTCGAATGCAAGATACAAGTTGTAAAATCAATGCCCCATTTTATGAATGGACTAATGGTAATAATAGGAAAGGGAGGAGCTGGATGAGCACACATCTTCCAAGTATAAACCTAACAAGGATGTGATTTCTGACCACTTCAACACAATATTTGAAAATTGAAGGCCAAAAATACCATGCAAGCAAGATGTTTTGGGTTGTAGCAAGCCCAAATATATGACCACCACAAGTTCCATTGTGGAAATCATTCAACACTGACTCAGCTTCTTCTACGGTTAAGCAATGTCTGAGGATTGAATCAACCCTGTGACAATGTAAAGTGTCACCGATAATAACATAAATTTTCGCTAAGTGACACAATTTTCTTCGCTCATCCTTTCAAAAAGTGAGAGGAAACTTTGAATTCTGAAGATACATTATAATATATCCATACCAAGGATATTTTGAAGAAATAAGGAAAAGATGCTCATCAGGGAATGATTCCTCATAAACTATTTCTTCTTCACAAGGAAACTATCAGATTAATTCCACAAATACTAATGATTTCGAAGCAGAATATAGTGTCTAAGTCGTTGGACAACATGAAAGGATTCCAAAGATAATTTCTCTATAGGAAAGTATCTTAATTCAGGACCTACCAAGCTTCAACTCAGATAATAAATCACCTGCCCATGGAGAGCATTGTCTTCCTAAACCAGAACCATATCAATGGTTGATTATTCCGCAGTGAGATATAAGAGGAAATCCCTGCTTTAATCAAGTGGAATTAGTAAAGGAGCAGAGGTCAATTCTCTTTTTAAAGCATCGAACAAGTGCTAAGTGAAATCATCCCATAGAAATGGAACTCCTTTCTTCATTAATCTCATAAATCCCTTCGTAATATCAGTGTCATTAACAACAAATCTCCTAAGAAAATTGGCTTTTCCTTGGAGACTTTGAAGTCGACGGATGGTAGATGGGGGAGGCAACTAAAGTATTGCCTCAACCTTGAAAGGATCTACATGAATCCCTTCAATAGATACTATGGATCGCAATAATCGACCGAATGTGACAGTGAAAACACATTTATTATAATTCAACCAAATTTTATAAAAACAACATCGCTCAATAACTAATCGAAGATAATGAGGATGATCAATTTTCTTTCGAGAACACATAGCTAGGTCATTTAAATAAGCCTCGATGATATGTTTGATATCATGGAAAGTGTAGGACATGGACCAATAAAAAGTCGCTCTAACATTTTTAAGGAAAAACGACATCTTTTTGTATGCACAGGTACCACAGGGATAGATAAAAGTTGTCTTATGATAATCTTCAGGACGGATAGTAATTTGATTATAACCAAAGAAACCATCTATGAAGGATAAAATCTTATTTCTCGCACACTCATCGATAATCTGATCAATAAACGGTGTGGGGAAATTATATTTAGGACAAACCTTATTTAAATCCATAAATTCTATAGATACGCGGATTGTTCCTTGTTTTTTATCAATCGGGATTGGATTCAAGACCCACTCAGTCAATGGAATGGGGTATATGAAACCCACCTTAAGCAGCTTCTCAACCTCGGCTTTGATAGCTGTCGCTTTCCTAAGGTTTACCGACCGAATCTTTTGTTGTATAGGCTTCACATTCGCATAAGTCTTGATCTCATGTTGGACTATTGATGGATCAATTCCAGGCATTTACTCATAAGACCAAGCAAACACATCGAAAAACTATTTAAAATGATCGATATAGATTTGAATTTCTTCAGGGGAGCATTCGACTTCGATGAAAACATTCTTAATTATTTTGGGATTCCTAGAGATGTTCACCAGAATAGTTTCCAAAATGATAAACATGTTACCTTCGACAAAAATCTGTGTTGGAGCTAAAGGGTTTAAAATCGTGTGAATATCACCAGTCGACAAAGGACTAGACAAACTTTATTATACTTCATGCAAATCTAGGAGAAAATACGACCGATGATGCAAATCATCCCATGTTTTGTATATACCTTTCACTTCTTCTAGGATTTCTTCCTCAGATGGTAAAATAGTATCAAGGCAGTCCATAGAAGAAGTAGAGTCAAGATTCTAAGTCAAAGCCACATCTCCATCGAAATCCTCTAGAGAAAGAGGAATAGGATTAGAATCTGTAGCATTAACTATAAATTGATAAGAAATTTTAACTACAGACATAGGATATGCCATTCCACCCACTTTCCCTACTTCTAATGTGGTGGTAGAAGAAGGTAAGGGCCAAGGATCCGAAAAATAATGAGTTCTAAAGAACTCTCTTCCAGAAGGGGCCATGGATGATGAAATGTAATTTATTTGAGTAATAGGAGAAGGAATATCAAAGGTACCCATCAATGAGGAATGCATTATGACTCCTAAATTCTCAAGAGGTTTCTTGGGATTATTCACCGAGGGAACGAAGGAATAAGAGGATGCATTGGATTCTTTTGGAGAATACTCCATCTGATCAACGGTAACAATTCTCCCTTCATGGGGACAACATAGGAGCTGAAATAATGATGACACAATGACATCCATTTCATAAATCCAATTTCGTCCCAATAGAATATTATAATCCAAATTTGCATTGTATATTTTCACCTCAATATTGACCACCTTGCCCCTAACACAAACGAGAAAGGTTGGAAGAATTCCATATGGAATATGAGAATGACCATCAAATGCAGTTATGAGAGTAGGTGAAGGAACAACTTGAGGCGATCTGTTAGCTTTCCAACATGCAATAGACATGACACATGTGGAAGCTCCCTCATGAACTACAGTTCAAAATATATTGATCTTTTGATATGTAGATTTAATTTGGATATCCATGTGATGAGGTAGTCTCTTCTTAATATTTGAAATGTGAAATGTAACAATAAGAGAGCTTCTTAGATCTACTGCCTCAATCGCAGTGAGTAGCATACTCCTTAGTGATGGACGCGACTGGAGTACCTCTAACGCAGACATCGCACAAGGGATTTGAGCCAGATCTTCAAAAGTGGAGTAGTTCTGGGTATCCCTGGCATTAGGGTTAATTGTTGAACTTTTTGCAAATCCTTTCGGCATCTGAGGTATGGACTCAACTGTGGGCCTCTCAATATGGAGTGGCTCAGGAACATCAGGAGTTGCCTTAGCCTTAGAGGATTTTGGTTCACCATAATCATGTGATATTGTAACAACATCAACATGAGAACTCATCATGTATATTATTGGTGGATTTTCCCCTTCCTAGTTGCCCCCTATGGGGTTTCCAATATTAGCATTCGCGCCAAAAAACATTTTCTACCCTTGGGGAAAATGGTTAGTTAGAATGGCCTGGGAGCTAGAAGAACCCTATTGCACTAAAACGCGTTGAGCATTCTAAATCTTAGGGCAAAGATGAGTTAAATGGTCTCCATTGTATAATTTTCAAGGAAACTTAACTTTCATTTTGGACTCCTTTTTACACTACCCAATATTATCAATGGGTTTTTTCGCATTACCCTTCCCATCCTTATCTTTCTTCTTACCACATGTGTTTTTCTTACCATCATATTATTGATTTCCTTTGGGGTTAGAAGATTTCACAATGTTAATAGCTGAAGGTTGAGAAGGCACAGGAACTGATGGCGATGCCTTAATCGAAGAAGCATTTTGTAAAGAAAACTATTGCAATTGACTTAGCAAGTTAGGCATGCTATTATCGATTGATTTGAAAATCCCATTCGCATGGGGAGCTGGATTCGGTTTGGCTAAATCAATATTAGATCAAGGAGCATTGGGAAAAATATTTTCAAGAATCCCAAACCAAGAATATATAAGTTCTAACTGATGGGCTCTAAAGATAGCCTGTTATTTGGTGAATACTATGGAGAGTGATACATCCTTAGAAATTTTTCGCTGTAAAGATTTTAAAAACCATTCGAGAAGGAATTCATTAGGAATATAGGCTTTGATGAGCCTCTTCCTTCTTCGCCATTCCTCAATATGGTCAGAAATGTGAGTTTCCTTATCCTATTGGAAACTAGCCAATAGCTTAGTTCCAACATCATATCGAACAGGCAACTGAAAATGGTTGAAATACATAGTAACCAATTCACCTAATGAAGCAAAGGTACCCCCATTAAGCTCCATATACCATTTAGCAGCATTTCCAATTAAGGTGCATTGAAACAATCTTAAACTGATTGAATTTTCAATTAGGGAGTTAGATGAACACCATAAATGGAATGTTGTTATATGGTCAGCCGGATCCTCCCCAAAATTTCCTTCGAATTTTGTAATATCTTATGGAAGTTTGGTGGGAACCGAAGGCCAAGCCAGATTATATTGGATCATATCATTCGTTAATTTTGAGAGATATCGAAAATTTAGGGTTGCAAGGAATTGTTAAGCATGGAGGAGCTTAATAATTCCACCCGCTATGAGAAGGATTCCCAACATTTTGAAACTAATATCCTCAATTTGTAGGGGCACGAGGTTGCCAAGGATTGCTCGTAGAAGAAACTGAACCATAAGGAAAACCTTGTGGTCCAGAACACTTCAGAGTTTGACCAACTCCTACTGAAAAGTTACCATACCCAGGAATATTTCCCCCAAGTGAAGTATTAAAAGGAGAGCAGAGCCCTTGGTAAGGGTTCCATGCATTAGTGAAGGGAGAATGAGCTTGAAAGGATCTTACGGAGGAGCAAGGCATGTTCCCCTATTGACGAAAATAAAATTGATTCCTAGTTCCTAAACTAGTAAAATCAAGGTTAGTCCATCCTTGAAAAGGATCATAATTTTGACCTTGAGCAAAAAAAGGAAGAGATCTTAACAAAGGATTAGGATGAAGTATATGACCACTTCCAAAAGGAAAACCATAAAAGGAGGCTAAACCACTAGCCATAAAATTCATAGTTGTGGAAATAGCGGATGGGATGGATAGAGGAACTGAGGGAATTGCACTACAAGGAATCCCAAAGGGGAAGGAACCAATGTAGGAAGCAAAATCTTGGGTGACCCCACTTGAAGATGGAATGGAGGTAGAGCCAAATATTGCAGTACTAGGGGTGATAGTATATATAGCAATAGTACCGCCTCCTCGAACTGGAACAGGAGTATGCTCACTAGTAAAAATCATAGCCAAATTCGTGCTCCCAACAGTGGCCATCAAAGGAAAAGGATGATAAAAACTAGGTTTTGTCGTCCTGTGAGTCGGGGTCCCAATGTATAATAGAAAATATGGATAATTAGGAGGAAGAAGTGAATAAGGAGTCACAGGGGACTCAGGAATCTCTTCAACCTCAACTTTGTCTTCCAAGTAGAAGAGAACCCTAGAAAGGACAAGAGTATCCCTATCCAAATCATGACTTGCACTAGGTTTACCCTCTAAAACTATATCCTGACAAGGAAGATCAATCTCCAATGTGTTCACTTCTGCTGATTAAAATTCACTAGTAGAATTGCTCCTACACCTTCTAGAAGAAGGCTCGACACTCGTAGGTCAAAGCCCATGAAGCTTCCTAGATTGACGAACTAGTCAATCAATCACTTTTAATTATTATGAGAACTTGTAAAGATTCAAAAATTTATAAAGTTGAGGCATTCTAGGATCAAAGAGCACTCACTGAAAGGTCCCTAAAGATGTAGTCAATCCAGCAACTCTCAAGTGTTTCCGCTCCGAGTGATTAGGAACGCACACCAAAATACAAGAAATCAAAATAAAGGAGCTTCTAAAGATAGTTTGGGATAATGGTGGCCCAAACCTACCAACGAAGATAACAAAAATACTTATGCTGACCTCCAATCAAAAGTCTTTGTAGGTGAAAATACCAAACTTCGTAAAGAGGGCACTTGCAAGAAGTACTAATGAGAGTGATACAATGTCTGTCGCAGGTACCAAGGATATCCCCCCCGGTAGTCACCTATGTGGTCCCTAGGAAAGGAAACTAAGGTCACCAGTTCATATTGGCAGCTGGGTGAAACACTCTTTGGTCAAGATCCAACAAGTTGGAGAGGGGGTATCTCTCTTTCCTGCCTTCACTCACCATCGTGCTTAACTCCCAGAAGGGAAGAGATTTCCTGGTCAATTTCACAACACTATATTTCAATCTTTTAATCAACTTTTGTATTTAAATTTAGAACGGCCTTGAAGAGTTAACTCTCCACTCACCTATTCCAAGGCCCTAAATGACCTATACTAGTTGATGTTACTATGACAAATCAAAAAATTCTAGTTCATTTAATTTTAGCGCTTGATTTTAATGGCTTTTCTTAAGTCAGGGGTAAAACGGAAGTGCAACTTTATGATGTTATGGATGCAAAGGAAATCAATAGAAAAACTAGCTACATGCACATGCAAAAAATTTATTGTTTGATGAAAGAGATTTCTACAAGGTTCTATGAACAAAATATGAAAGCAAAAATTGTTTTTTCTTTTTCAAAACACACGCTCACACAAAAAAAGACTAAAAATGCTTACAATGCAACTATCTTAATGCAAACGAAATGCTTAATGCAAGATTCTAAGGACTACTCTGAAATCAAGCAAATGTGTTTCTCAAAATGACTAAGAGGCCGAAACTTGACAAAAAGAAGAACAAATTCAATCACAAAGTCTTCCCAAAATCAAGCGAATTCAACCTAATGAAAATATTTCACACTTTCTCTAAATGATAGGAAGACCAAAAAGGAAAAAGAAAGGAAACAAAACAATGCTTTTATCTTTTTCTTTTTAATGACAAAAAGAGTTCTCGAGAAAAGAAACACTACTAAAGGCTTCAAGATAAAATTCAAGCATAAAAAACCTCAAATTTCAGAAGCCACAATAATCATAAGCATGATAAGTCTTAAAGTGAAAAGAGGCTACAAACTCAAATAAAATGATCTGAACAGGAGCATACCAACTCTAGCAAGGAAAAGCAATGTAAATTTTGGGTTGTAAATGAATTGAAACCAATTCTCTATTCCAAAGGCTACGAACAACCAAGAACTTCACTAAGAAGCCTTGAACCCAAACACAAAAACCAACACTTTACCAAAAAGAAAACCCTAGGTTGGCTAGGTCTTTCCACAAAGAGAGATAGAAAACTGAAAATCTGCAAGAAGCACAACTCTCCCAAACAACCAATGACTAAATAGAAGTAAGAAAAATCAGGAAAAACCATTCACTAGACTCAGCATTTGAAAAATTCATTCAAAACCAAGCATATGTGACTACTCAGTGACAGACCTGTGTGTATATGTGACTGTTCTCAAGGAAACACTTGTATACATGTGTTTCTTTGGACAAAAGCACGTGTATATGCGACGGTGTAAAATAAAACTCACGTATAGAAAAGTAAGCAAATAAAAATAAAAAATTTAGGCCTGATCCAAAAGATCCGACTTTTTGTCTAGGTTGCAGACAAGTTAAAGATACTGGAAAAACAAGAAACTAAACAAGAAGGCCCAGGTCAAGAAAGAAACAACCCAAACTAGGAAATACTAAATGTATTCCCGAATGGAGTCACCAATTATGTTATGGGAATAATACACCCTAGGGTATGGTTTGAGAACCCCAATAGAACAAAGGGCCTACACCAACAAAAGGCAAGCAAACAAGAAGTCCTAATGCTTAAACTACTAAAGTAGGAATACGAGATATTACCCGAAGGTCCTATGTTTGAGGTCATTCCTGTAGGGTCCAAACCCTATGCTTCCTTCAATGCTTCAAAACCTGCAAATCATTTAAGAAAAGCATATATACTAGTAGTAGTTCAAAGTATGTTCATGATATAGATGTTAGATCCTATAATAATATAAGTATAAAACATGAAATCATAAATCATTATATTATAACATGAATTAAAGCATTAAGATAATAACATTAGGAACAAGACAAAGCTTTTTTATTGATCACTGCAAAATAATGTGGAAGAATACAACTTGGTTCATCCACAGCTCCAAGCAAAACCTTCCTCCAAATCCGTCCAGCCCAAGCCTCAACAATCCTCTTTCAAATGCATACACATGGATTCCATATAAAGGATATGGACATATCTTTAAGGAAAAAGGGTTTTCCTATAGTCGAGAGCGTAGGAGGCATAGGGATAAATCAGACTTGATCACAGACAAATTGGATATAATGTCAATATCCTAAATTTCTCTCCCCTTAGGCCTTTCCCATAAGGTGTATTTATATCACCTCAAAATAATTTTTTTAGTTGAGATACAGTTAGGCCATGAGATCCTATAGGTAGGTTTCCAGTGTAATCTATAAACCCCACCCCAAAAATAGGGATTTTATATTTTTTTCATATTTTAAATCATATATGCGGGTTGGGTATAGCTGAAGCCGTGTGTGCACGCGTTTTTGGAAGGGCAAAGTCACATATGGAATTTAAAATAATGTTTTTTAATATCTTGACCAAGTTTTAAAGGAAAGGGCTACCCATGGCCATGACTTTGAGCATCTAGTATATAAGGGTGATAAATGATGCTATAACAAGGAGAAAAGGTATGGCTCCTCAATATCTCCAAATATTTCGAAGTATACAACTATCCAAGTAATCTAAAGGAAATATTGGAAACTTACTAGTTCACTTGTAAGGTAGAATTCCAGTGGGAAGAAAATAAAGTTGTCAAAAGATTTAACAGTAAGGATCTAACTTGGAAGTTGTTAAAGAAAGAATTCAAGAAGAAATATTCGATGGAAAGGTATTTTGATGAAGAAGATAGGGAATTCCATGAACTAAAATTGGGATAGAGTAACTTGGACGAATTAGTGAATAAATTCATTATCCTATTAAGATATGTTCCCTATTTGAAAGAGGAGAATGGAAAAATACTAGGGTATTTTTTAAGGATTTAATATGTTTCCTATATATATAATATTGTAGGTGACTATTCTAGTTTGAAAATTCATACATAGAAAATGTTGGTGAATATTCAATCAAAAACATGTAATTTATTATTAAAATTGTTAATTTTTTGACGAATATCATCCATTTAATCATATATATGTAAAAAAATAAGCGATTTTTTAACCAAATTGGTGAATAGTTTTTTCATTAAATTCCCAAACAAAACCCATTTGCGAAATTTTTCCCCTAAAATTTTCCATAAATACCAAGATTTATTAGTTGCCTACCTTTTTCATATAGAGAAATAATTGAGTTTGACCAACCCATGACCATGGACAAAACCATTAGAAGGGCCCATTTATGTTTCAATTAGAGAAAGAAAAAAGGGGAAATCTCCAAAGCATGTATATCAAAGAAACCTAACAACTTCAGTTTTAAGAGAAAATGGTTTAAGAAACCTACTTTTTCTAAAAGTCTACAAGTAGGGAATTATAATAGAAATTTTAATCAGCAAAATAATGTTGGTGAAGTGAACAAAGTTCCTTCTACAGATTAATTATTCAAGAAGACTTGGAATATCAAGATATCTGTGAGGATACAAATATTATATATTAAAAATGAATAAGAATGATTACAATGAGAACAAGAGGCTTGCTTATATACCACGCAAGTGTCTCTTCATGAAGAGTCATGTATCATTTAGACATGCCTCTTCAACCTAATTACTACTTAACTAATAATTATTTATGCTTATTATCATTTACATTATTTTACATTATTTATATATATATTTTATTCGTTACATTGTCTCCTTCCTCAAAAAGCTTTGTCCTCAAAGCTTGTTGATGAAAAGGCTTGATCTCTTTTCGACTTCGAATGACTTTCTCTCTCGGACAATCATCTTCATCGATACAAGTCGATATGAACTTCTAAGGGACAAACAAAATTGTCGCACTTCGAAGGGGTCAGACCATCCCAGATTAATCTTCTGTGTAGTATTCAGATCACTGGAGTTTTGTAACGACTTGCTAGCATAAGATGGAATTCATTTTACATCATTATTCTCTGGAACATCAACTTATTGTTTCTGTTCTAAATGGTACCGATACGTAGCATGGTTTATTTTTCTATTCTCATGATTCCGATGCCAATATGGAACTTTTTTGGTTTGATTTTCCCTTATTAGGCATGTGACAATTTTTATATTTTCTTCTAGCGAAGATGTTGTAGAGTTGGTTATGAAACTTTCACTCGGGATGTTCATTGTCTGAATTGCAACATCTAAGTGTGTCATTTCTTCAACTAACTTGTCTTCTTGAGTTGTCATATTGATTGGATCGGTATCCATTGTTTTGTCATCAACTTGAATTCCTACACTTGATGCTTCTTTCTCGATAAGTTTTTGTACCTTGTTTTCTAATGACTTCTTATCCTTCTTAAGTTTCTTAATTTGCGTCAATAATTTTTCATTATGGTTTTTAAATCAAGAAATTTCTTCATTTTTTACCACAGTGATTTTGTCAATTTCGCTTTGCATATTTTGTAATACTTTTTTTCCTTCTTGAGACATTACTTTTGAAATATCCGATATATCTTCTAGTGTTACTGAATTAGGTTTCAATGTAACATCTTGGAGTGCTATTTTCTTCTTCTTGTAAGATAATGTTAAAAAACAATGTCATTATCCTTAAAACATAAGGTTTTCATGGTGAATTGTGAGGTAAAAGTATAATCTCCAATATTTAGGTGTAGATTGCTTATGTCGTATTGTTTGTTACATGTGCCAAAAATATTCGTTTCAACTATATTTGATTCAGGAATCACCAATTAGTTAGCACATTTAGGACTAACATAATTACTTTTTTCAGTAGGACTAAAAGAGATTATGATATCTCTTCCTGCGAGTGATTCTTTGATTTTAAATAGTGTGTCAACACATTTACTAAAGGTTTTAGGAAATCGCCCCTCACTAATTTCCATTTTGTGTTGATGTTTTTACGTGAACAATATGTCAACTTGAGATTCTTTTGTTTTTTTTAATATATATATATATATATTTTTTTTTGGTTTTTATAAAACTTCTCTTTATATTTTTTTTTGTATTTGTATATTCTTTTTAAATATAAAACTTTTTTTTTATTAACATTTTTTATTACAAATGGAACCTTTCCACTTTATATTTCAAGAAGCACCTTTTTTTTATATTAATATTAAAGAATACCTTTACTTAATAATCTCTCTCTTTGTTTTTAATATTATTTTTTTCCTTTTATGAAGTGATTTTTTAATAGGATAAATTAATCCTTAAATCTTGTAATAATCCACTTTTCCTCCAATATTAGATATCTTTATTTAAATTTATTTTTTTAAGCACCTAAAAAAACACTTCTTAAATCCACTTATATTCTTCTTAATATAAGTTGTCTCTTTTAAAAATTCACTTGTAATTTCCTTTTACCATAGAATGTACGGACACAAGCGTACGAACACGACCTTTGAATTTGAAAAATCGTGACGCAAATTTCAATGAGAAATGATCCCTTCATAGGAGCAGATTAGTAAGGCAAAGGCTAACTAGCTTGTCATAGGGCATTAAATGCCCTGATACATGCATGCCCTATAACAAAATAACACACAGTCTTTATTTTTAATTTATGTAGCCACCAAAAGCTGTGTGTTATTTTGTTACAGGGCATGCATGTACCAGGGCATTTAATGCCCTATGGCAGGCTGGTTAGCCCTTGCCCTTGACCGAAGTAGCCTCTATTAAATAAAACAACAGGTAGATAGTATGGTGGCGTCCGATCAAAAAAAAATTGGCTGCTAATGGAGTGGTTGTAAATGTCAACAATATAGTTGCTAGGGTTTAGTGGCACTACATTCAAATGTATATTTATTTCTTTTTGGTGCAGCGCCTTCATTTAGTTCACACTTCCGAGGTAGAAACCACAACAATCAAGCTTTATTTCCCTGATTGGAAGCTCACTAAGTTTGTTAACCAATTTGCTGACTGCATAGTGCAATTTAATTATGTGTCAAAGGTGACACGCTGCAGCTACTGTATGTTGGCATCAACAATGTGCACAACAATTTTCCGTGTACAGTTTGCTTGATAATAAAAAAAAAAAGACAACGACATATTCTAATGGCGATGGCTCTTGCAGCAACAACAGTGAGTGTTGAAAAGTGATAGCAATAGTAGTATGTCGGGTAGCACGATGGTGAAGGGTTTGTGTCTGATGTGTGACACAAAAGTGGCTATTGGAGCTATGGCAATTGACGACGATATCCTACTGGATTAGGGTTGTGAATGCGGTTTGTTGGGAATTTGTGCAAATGGTTGGTGGGGTGTCGTGGGTTGAGGCAGGTTTGGTGGTTGCGGCTGAATTGGAGACAACGGCTTTGTAGGTAGAGGGTAGCAAGGGGTAACACGACGATGTAATACGTGAAAACTTGTGCATCAAACAATGTTGGAAGGGTGATCGCGTGGCTCTGTGCAGTGCTTGGATGCAAATGGTAGGAGCGAACGTAATGATCAACAATATGCCAATAGGTTTGCGAACTGAATGGGTGGATGCTGAAACCGGGTGGCTGCAGCTACCCATATGTTGGTTGCATTGGGTAGCCCAGTAGTCTACGACTATGACTACCACTAGTCCTTTAACCTATATAATATTATAATATAATATATATATAATATTTATATATATATAATATATATAATATATATATATATATATATTATATATATATATATATATATATATTTCTTTGAAATATATCTTTTTGTAATGGTAATTATTGTAATTCTATTTTTTTTATATTGTACTATTTTATTGTTTTTTTATATAATTCTTTCTTTTCCTATATATTTTTTTCGAATCTTTTAAATGGCCAAAGGCATGATAGTAGTATGGAGAATCTCCAGAAACTGGTAGCGAAATGTTTTAATGGCAACGACGTTGACGAATTTGATGGTCAAGGACCTGGATCGGAGAACGAGCTCTGTGTATGGGCTAAACAACCTAGAAGACCGAACTACTCTGATACCAAATGAAGCGAACAAAGTTCCTTCTATAGATTAATTATTCCAGAAGACTTGGAATATCAAGATATCCATGAGGATACAAATATTATGTATTAAAAATGAATAAGAATGATTACAGTGAGAACAAGAGGTTTGCTTATATACCACGCAAGTGTCTCTTCATGAAGAGTCATGTCTCATTTAGACATGCCTCTTCAACTTAATTACTAATTAACTAATAATTATTTATGCTTATTATCATTTACATTATTTTACGTTATTTATATATACTTTATTCGTTACAGTTGGTCAAAAATGAGGGTTGGGAATAAGAAACGGAAACTTTAGTGAATCAGTAAAACCATTGATTAAATGTTGGCGATGTGGTGAAACCCACCTATCGAGAGATTTCCGACAAAATCCATTAAAAAAGAAAGAAATAATAAATAATATTTAGGAAGCATCTATTGTGCATGTCCTTATGGATCTAAATTAAGTTGTGTTTCCCCTATTGTAGTGGAAAGAAGTAATATTATAAATGAGAAAGAAAACAAGTCATGGTTAGTATAGTTGGCCATAGGAACTAAAAGAAAAGTGACTGAAATAAGAAAAAGTTGCATATTAAACTTCAATAGAATGTATACCACTCTCAATATGAATATTCTACCATTGGGATATTACGATAATCTTATAGGAATTGATTGGTTAGAATCACAGAGAGTAATATTAAATTGTTTAGAAAATTCCTTTACCTATGTATATGATAAGGGATAATTTTTCAAAGTCCAAGGAATTCCTAAGAAGATTTCTATTAAACAAATATCTACAATACAAATGAAAAAGTATGTTAGAAAAGGTTTTCAATTTTTCATTGTCCAAGTACAAGATCTTTCTGATGGTAAACAACAACCATCATTAGAGGAATATCCTATATTAGAACAATATAAGGATTTTTTCCAGAGGAAATACCAAGACTTCCTCCAAGGAGGGACATTGATTTTACCATTGATCTTATACTTGGAGTGATTATAGTGTCAAAGGAACCATACATAATTATCATTCTTGAACTAAAGGAGTTGAAAATTCAATACACAAACTCTTGGACAAAAAGTATATAAGGCCAAGTGTGTCCCCTTGGGGAGCACCAATGTTGTTTGTGAAAAAGAAAGATGGTGCGTTAAGAATGTCCATAGATTATAGATAAATAAATAAGATCACCATCAAAAATAAATATTGGTTTCCCAAGATATATGACTTGTTTAATCAAGTTATAGAAGCCTCTATTTTCTCCAAAATTGATCTAAGGTCAAGATATCATCGTATCAGAAATAAAGATGAGAACACTCACAAGACAACATTTAGCACACGTTATGGGAATTATGAATTTGTAGTACTTCCATTTGGGCTTACTAATGCACCAGCTACATTCATGTGTCTCATGAACAATCTCCTTAGACCATTTCTAGATAAAATTGTAATTTTATTTACACATGATATTCAGGTATAATCAAAGAGTTAGGAAGAGCATGAACAACACTTGTGTATGGTCCTTCAAATTCTTATATATAATGAATTGTATGCAAAATTTAGCAAGTGTTCATTTTACCAGAAGAAGAAAAAAAATGATGATAATAATAATAATAATAAATAAAATAAAAAATAAAATAATAAAATTAAATTAAATTAAAAAATTATCTAGGACACATACAATCATAATAACGAATTGTTGTTGATCTGAAAAGATAAAGGAAATAATGGAGTGGCCAACACCCAAAAATGTAGAAGAAGTCAGATATTTTATGGGAATCACAAGTTACTATAGGATATTTATAGAAGTATTTTCCAAACTTTCATATCCAATTACTTATCTATAAAAGAAAGGGATTGAATTTGAGTGGAGTGAAAAGTGTCAAGATAGCTTTGACAAGCTAAAACAACTTTTGATTTCAGATCCAATTTTAAAATTGGTTGATCCCAAAAAGGATTTTGGAGTATGCACAAATACATGTATGGAAGGCCTAGGAGTAGTTTTGATGGAAGATGGTCACGTTATCTTTTCTGAATCTAGAAACTAAAAGAGAATGTGAAAAACTATGCTACTCATGATCTAGAATTGGCATCCATCATTCATGCATTCAAAATGTGGAGACATTATCTGATAGGAAGAAAGTTTCAGATAAGGACAAATAATGTTGATCCCAAATATTTGTTTAATCAACCTAATTTAAATGTTAGATAAGTAAGATGGTTATCATTTATTACTGAATATGATTTTGAGATTACACACATTAAGGGGAAAGAAAACATAATAGTTGATGCTTTAAGAAAAAATATCAACTAGATATGTGCTACTGTTGGGCATGGAATCCCCCAAGGCACTTTTTTGGGCTTAAAGCCCAAGTTTTGACCAAATATTTTTGTAAAAGCTCCTCAAATTGTGGGCACAAAGCATGAAATTATGATAGAGTCATAGGGTTGCCTGCCCTCGTTTTGTAATGTAATGTCGGCTTAATAAGACCTACCCATGGTCTGTGGACCATGGGATTGTATAAATAGAGTGAGGCTCTAAGTGTAGAAAAGGAAGAATAAGGGCATGAGAAGTCTAAGTGAATGAGAAAAAGTGTAAAGTGTGTCTTTCGTAGAGTAGGGGAACGCTCTGCAGATGAGTGCACAGAGACCTAGTAGTCCACAGCTGAGTGCGCAGACCTCTGTAGTTGAGTGTGCAGGGGGGGTGGAGTCTGTAACCGTTGAAAGAATCAATAAAGAAAAGTTTACCATATTCTATGCATCTTTTCATTTTTAAATATATGATTGGGTATAATTTTCAAGTATACTATTTATTTGCTACACAAACTTATATGAATGTTTTTTTATAACTAATTATAATGTAAGACATCCAAGTACACGAAGGTAATTAACTCATATAGGAAGATAAGTAAGATCTTTGGTAACAGCATAGGGTGCAGCTGTAACAGCGCGGAAGTCCCACAACCCCTAGTTAGGGTTGCACGGAGGCAGTGTATCAAGTCGTGGAGAACATGGAATATGCACGCAGGGACAAACAATGGGACCAATCGAACTGCTCAGACATCTCAAGGGTGTGGAAACCTGGTTCTAACACCCTCCCATACTACTTTGGGTGAGACCTTAGTCCGCGCTCCATGGATTGTTGCTCAAAGGGCCAGTGGTACAGGGATTTTTTTGGCTAACTAACTCCGAACCTAGGTCAGGCCTCAACAAGCCAACAAATGGTTCAGTTACCAGGATCGGGATTTGCATAGAGATGTCTAATGTCGTATCACTAGAATTCAATAAAGAAAGGAATTGAAGATTGGTTGAATAGGAAAATTCACGAATTCACAGTGCAGGAAAACAGGAATCTCTGACTATCAAAGGAAGAGTGGTTAGACTGCTACTTATATACAGAGATCTACGAAAATTTCTTCACATCCTTCCCCACTGAGTTATACAAGTGGATAGCGAAGCTAACAGATAGCCAAGGAAGGTGTAAAATCAACAGGTCTATTGTGTGGACTCCAAAATTGGTGCATAGACTAGAAGTTTCGGAAGATAAGATCGCGCGTGCTGTCGGTCACTGGCTCGATCGAATCATAGGAAGATTCATCACCAAATTCGCGGTAGATACTTCAGTCAGTTATAGCAAGGCAGGACGACACTTCCTCAAAGGATTACGAGGTAAGTTCGTTAAATCTTTGAACACTTTTATTAAAATGCTATTGTGTGAAAAATGGGTTATGCGAATAAATTGATGTTTGGGGCTATGTGAAGTCGGAGAATCTACAGAAATGAAGGTAGCACAAAACTAGAAACTAGCCCCTTGATTTCACCTCTAAGAGGGGGTGAGGGAGAGCTTGCGAAGGTCTCGCCAAGAAGTGTGATCAATATGATAAGGCATAGAATTACGCGCATACCATCCCCACCCACACCATTGTGAGTTTCACTATCTTCACCCCTGTCTTTGCCCATACCACCTCCACAACCACCGTGAAGTAGTATGAAAGCGTGATAAAGCTACCAGTGTTCAAGGGAGTAAGGAATGAAGATCTGGACCAGTTCTGGTTCGTGATAAAAGCTGTATGGGAAGCACAGGGAGTCACAGATGACAATATAAAGAAGGCAACGTTGGTTAGCGCTCTATAGGATTGCGCACTGACCTGGTACATTAAGCATTCCAATGATAATCCAAATGCGGGGATCGCAGATATCCAAGCTACGCTAAATAAAGAATTTAGCAAGCCAAAGTCAGAGGCACAATCGATCATTGGGTTCAAGGGAAATCACAATGCTACTAGGCGAGACCCCGTGGGAGTTGGATCAAAGATTGAAGTGCACAATTCGCGAAGCGAACATGACATTAACAGATGGGCAACAACGTGAATGGTTTTTAGCACTGTTAACATTGCATTTACGATGTTGTGTGCAAGAATTACACTTAAGCAAACTCCTCAACACTTAATTTGTCAACTCAGGGGATTCGTAAACTTAGAGACGAAGCACAGGCAATGCCAGAGATGGTATGAATCTTTCTAATATAAATCCCTACTTTCTTTAAAGGAAAGATTGCAGAATCAAATTAAAAAGAGAAAAGGGCAACTTGAACCATCAAAATAATCTAAGGCTAGAACAAGGAAGAATGCATTTGCAAGAGGGAATCAAAAATAAAGGGGCAATCACTCTAGCTAATTATTGTTTAACCATTGAGTGTGTGATTTTCTTTAGCAGAGACACTTAGTAGTCTCATTAGATGGGCCCTTAAACTTGCTCCTTTAGAGATTTCCTTCTTGCACTAATCTATCCTGTACTATCGCAGTCTGCAGGCACTAGTGCAGGAACAGAGATTTATGCAGAAGGTATAAATGGTGTCTTTACTAAAGGATTTTTACTTCCTGCAAGGGCTTGAACTTTTCCAAGTTCAAAGCACTCAGATCCCGTGGTAAGAAACTAGTTCTTGCACCGGATCAGAGCTTCCTGCATTTGGCATTTAATTCTTAAAATGAGTGCTTAATTATTGCAAGTGCTATTATACTGTTAAATCAAATTGCACACATAAAAAGTGAATGTTTTTGATCTTGACAGAGTGCAGGAATAAAGAAACAATCAATATAAATTTATCCTGTCATAAGCATTGAATGAAAAAAAGAATATTGCGGGAAGTAGACTAAGAAGGCTTGGTACATCACACCAATGTGCACTGGTGCAGGTTCATTTCTCTTAGGCAGGGCAATCCAATCAAACAGAATTGCAGAAAAGGAGATATCACACCAACGTGCACTGGTGCAAGTTTATTTCTCCTACTTGGACTAGGCAGAGGAAAACCAATCTAAAATCAAGTGCAGGAAAGGAAATTTATCTACTTCATGCAATGAATCCACTTTCACTCAAGCAGGAATGCATTTGCTTAAAATTAAACCACACTTGACAATATAAACACTAGTTACAGAAAAACGGAAAATGGGGTAAACATGCTAGGTTGGTTGGGCCCTAGCCAACCAGCGTATTTCCCCTTTAAATAAAAACTTTGCTCAGTAATTTGATCAATTCATTAGCTCAAATACAGAAATGCGATTTGTGAAACATGAGGTGGAGTTCCCTTTTATTAATTAACTAAGGCAAGTACATACATTAATACATCATCCAGCCTAGATTCGGGCGATAACAAAATACAACAACCTGTTACTGCCTCTCTGGCTGTGTCTCTGTTCTATCCAAAAAACTTCCTTAGTCCTATTTACATTCTACATTATATAGATCTTTGGCCAAAGGCCAAAATAGATCATTCAACTGATTACATAACCAAATGCAGAATTTAGCTTTTCGGTCTTTAAACTTAGATAGTTAGCAAAACTAGTCGTAGCTAATCTCCCTTTCGTTCTTCACATATTCGATCTCAGCTTCCTTTGGATCGATCTTGCTATTGTGGTTGAAGCTAATCAAAACAAGGTGGTGATCAAGGAGGTTCAGATTTGCTGCAAGGATTTTTTTTGCTGGAAACGGTGCAAGATCCGATCCTGCACTAGGATCAACAGTCACGGTAAGTACTCCAACTACCAAATAAACATTGGAGATATCTATAAGTTACAAAGAGTGATTAAAAGTAAGAAATCATGTAATAAATGATTAATAAATGCTAAGTTAAATTAAAAAGTACAAAAAATAAAGTTTATAAAAAATATGTCACGTGCTTGGACTGGTGCAAGATGAGGGTGTGTAAAAGAGGTATAACATCGGTAAATGGTTATGATTTAGGAAGGGGAAAATGGAAAAAAGAGAGAAAATTATGTGGCTAACATCCTCTCATCCCTAATTTGTTGTGTGTCCTCACACAACTCTTTACCTTTGCAAAAAACCCTCAAAACTTTAAGCATTCCAGCTTAATCTTGCTCTGGCATACTGACATCAGCCTGCAATGTTTCAGACTTCTTCTTTCTGATGTTCTTTAGTTTCTTTGTCACCTTTTTAAGTCGCTTGAAGCATTGCACAACTCGGTACTTCCAAACTCTAGCTTCTCTTTTCTTTTTCTAAATCTCCATAGTTAATTCTTTTTTACTCTGTTCTTTATCCTCCTGCGCTTTAGCTATAAGCTGTTATAAGTCCTGCACTTGAAGCTCTAGTTCAACTATCCTATTAGCAGGAGTTACCCAATCTTCTTCTTCTTTTGTCTTAACAGGGGTTGTGTCTTCCTTAGGGACCTCAATATCCCTCATGGTTACGTTAGGAAATTCTTCTTCTTTTGGTTCTTCTTCTTGCACTGATTCTTCTTGTTTTTGTTCTTCTTCTTGCACTGGTGAAGAAGGGAATTCAATGTCTTGGGGGACTGTGGTTCTTTTCCTGCACCAAATTCTTCATTATTTTTCCGGGAACTTTTAATGAAATTAGCCAAAAAAGTGTCATCTTCGGCCTCTAAAAATTTTACTACGTCCGCAAGGACTAACAGGTTGTATTCTTCGGGGGTCTGTGCCTGTACTGGTGCAAGAAAAAAAATAATTGCAACAAAAATTAAGTGTTACTTGAATAAAAATATCCATGTTAATTACCCCAATTGTATAAAGGTTGGTTCTGCTAAACCTGCTTTTACTTGGTGGTCATTAGCATATCTAAAGATCAAGAAACATTTTCTTTTTAATAGAAATTTTTGATCTTCCTGCCAGCAAGTTGGTTTTCAGGTTGATCCTTCTATAATCATGTCAGCGAACTGATTTTCATAATTACGGGAAAAAAAAAATTTCTTTACTTAAAAGAAAAAAATTGTATTATTTATTATTATATTATTATTATTATTTAAGAAGAAGAGAATTAATGTTTTCAAAAATTTTGTATTACCATTCACCACTACCATCCCCGAATTGTTGTTGGATTTTCTGTGTAAAATCTTTCCTAGCAAGTGGCTGAAAATACTTCTTTAATCTATGTCCATTTACCAAGAATATTGAATTTTGTCCATCAATAGTTTTAAATTCTGCTACTCCATTCTCGAATACTCGGACCACTTCATAAGGTCCCATCCAACGTGTATGGAATTTCCCTTTAAAAAATTTAAATCTAGAATCATAAAGGAGCACCCAATCACCTGGTTGGAATTGCTTTTTCTGAATGGACTTGTCATGCCACCTTTTGCGTTGCTGCTGAATTAGTATGTTCTGCTGAACAGCATACCTACGAAATTCATCTAACTCATTTAATTGGAGAAGATGTTGTTGTTGTGCCTCAAAGAGATCTAGTCCTAATTGAACTGCAGTTCTGAAAGTTTTGATCTGGAATTCAATTGGTAACAGGCCCTGTTTGCCATATACCAGCTCATATGGTGTATGTCCCGTGGTATTTCTCCAAGTGGTTCTGTATGCCCACAAAGCTTCTGGTAATCTTTTAGCCCAGTCTTTCTCATGCATATTTACTATCTTTGTAAGAATGGACTCGATCACTTTGTGTGTGGATTCCACCTGACCATTTTCTTGTGGGTGATACGGTGTGGATTTCCTGTGTTGGATCTTGTATTGCTCCATCACACCCTATACCAGATTAGAAATAAGCTGCGGACCATTTTTAGAAACAATTTCTCTAGGCACACCAAATCTAGTAAATATTTCAACAAAAATAAAAGTAACAACTTTTTCTGCAGCAAAGGAAACAACTTTAGCTTCTACCCATTTCGTAACAAAATCTATACAAACCAAGATATGATTTTTACTTAATGATGTTGGATTTATTGGCCCTATAAACTCAATAGCCCATTTTTCAAATGGCTCAATCATAACTTGGAGGCATAAAGGCATTTCATTGGTTTGACTAGGCTAGCTTATTCGCTGACAGCTATCAGATTTCCTGGCATATTGTTTGGCATCCTTAAACAAGGAAGGCTAAAAGTAACTAGCATGCAATACTTTATATGTAGTCCGCTTATCAGTGAAGTGGCCTCCACATGGTTCATCATGAGCAGATTTCAATATGTCAAACACTTCCTCCTCTCTAACACACCTACGGATAATTAGATCTGGACCAGTGTAAAAAAGATCTCCTTGAATCCAGGAGTATGCAGCACTTTTTTGAATAATATTCCGCTTTTCATGAGTGGACAAGTGGGGTGGTGTTTTCCCAGTAACCAAGTAATTAGCAATGTTAGCAAACCACTGAGAATCTGTTTACATAGCAAAAGGATGTTCATCCAGAAAATCATCATTAACAAGAGTTGCTTCACTAGGATTATCTAATCTAGAAAGAAAATCTACTACAACATTAGATTTTTCTGGTCTATCAACAATAGTAATATTAAATTCCTACAACAATAGTAACCACCTAGTCACTCTACCACTAGTCAATGGCTTGATCATCAAATATTTAATCATAGAATGATAAGTATGTACAAATACTTCATATCCTCTAATATAGTGCTTGAACTTATTAATTGCAAAAATTACAGCTAAAAAATATTTCTCTATAACTGTATAATTTATTTCAGTGGAAGACAAATTCTTACTAATATAATAAATAGCATAGGATTGTTTATTTTCCTCTTATCCTAAAGCTGCACCAATAGCCAAATCTAAAGCATCAGAGGAAATGTGAAAAGGCAGGGACCAGTTAGGACCTCTCAAAACTGGTGCATGTACTAACTTTTCCTTCAATGTTTCAAAAGATTGTTGGCAAGCTGTGCTCCAAGAAAATTCACTATCCTTAGCTAGAAGTCAGAAAAGAGGGGCGGCTATCTTAGAAAAAATTTCAATGAATCTTCTATAGTAACCAGCATGTCCTAAAAACCTCTTACTTCCCTTTGAGTTTTGGGTGCAAGAAGATGCAAAATGATTTTAATCTTTGTTGGATCAACCTGGATACCTTTACCAGAAATCAAATGGCCAAGTACCACTCCCGCTTTTCACACTAATCTACATTTCTTGTCACTCAAGGCAAGATGGGCTTCCTGACAACGAAGAAGTACTTTCTCCAAATTTTTGAGATCTTCCTGAAAAGAATCACCAAACATAAAAAAGTTATCCATATAAATTTCTACAAATTCTAGATCAACAAAAATGGCTAGGACTGCCCTTTGAAAGGTAGCCGGGACATTACATAAACCAAAGGGAAGCACTATATAAGAAAATGTACCCCATGGACATGTAAAAGTAGTTTTATCCTGATCTTTGGGTGCAATTTGTATCTGGTTATAACCGTTGAAGCCATCCAAAAAGGAAAAATATTTCTTTCCTGCAAGGGTATCAACCACCTGGTCAATGAAAGGGAGAGGGAAATAATATTTAAGATTGGCTTTGTTTAATTCTCTATAATCAATACAGATACGCCATCTTCCATCTTTCTTAGGTACTAGCACTAATGAAGAGACCCACTGACTGTTGGTAATAGGATAGTTAAAACTAGCATCCAAGAGTTTTTGTACTTTTTCCTTCACAATATCTCTTAGAGCTGGATTCATTTGCCTTTTGGGTTGTCGAACAGGTTAGGTTCCTTCCTAAATATAGATATGATGTGTACAAGTTTCAAGAGGAATACCCTTCATATCTTCATAGCCCCAAGCAAAGGCACTAAGATGGTTTTGCAACAAATTCACAAGTTTCTCTTGCTAAGATGAGTCTAAATCTGAACTAATATGTAAGGATTTACCAGGGCTAATCTCAACAAGAGTAGTATCAGGCTCAGGAGTACTCAAGGGAGTGGTCAAATGCAGCGGTATAGAAAAATGAGAATCATGATTCTCTTGAAAATCTAGGCTCAAAATCTGGCTCAATGGCTCAAAATTAGGCATAGTGTCTAGATTATTCAGGAAATCTTGAATCTCATCTTCTTGTGAAGACCCAGTATAATGATGGATAAGGGAAATGGGCTGAGTCTCCTCATCACTACTTTAATCCAACCATAAATTATCTCGAAGGTCCTGAATGGATTTGGCAGGGGTGTATAAGGTAACTTTCTTCCTAGAATCTCCATGCGAAATATACATATCACCAGAATGACATCCAATATATGCATCAGCTGTAGCAAGCCATGGTCAACCCAAGATCAAGGGATGTCCTCCTACTGGGTTCTTTGGCTGAAGCACAACGAAATTAGCAGGATATTCCAAAGAATCTAATGAGATGACCACATCATCCAATACTCCTTCTAGCTTATTTTTATATCTATCTGCTAACTCAAGCACAGTGGGAGTAGGGCAAAGATGAGATAACCAAGTTGATCCATGGTTTTCTTAGTCATGACATTAATGGCTACCCCCAGGTCTATAAAAACATTAGAGATAAGGACATTACCAATCTGAACTGGGACAACAGGGTTTCTGGGATTAGTATATTTTTCCATAGACACACATCTCGTCATCAACTCTGCTGCCCTACCAACAAATTGAATGGTTTGGGGTTCCAATCTCTTCCTCCCAGGTTTCTTGAGACAAGGTTCCTTAATAATCTTGGTACAAATGGGGATCTCCTTGATGGCTTGAAGCAAAGGTATCTTAATGAAAAGATTTCGAAGCTCTGATGCCAAGCTAGTCTCAAAAATAGGCTCACTTCTTTCCATTACTAGCCTCTATGGGAAGGGAGGCTGGTTGGAAGAAGATGGCAAGGGTTCAGAGGGTAAGGGATGCTTAGTGACAGCTTTTGGAGAATGGTTAAGATTTTCCTCTTCTCGTTTCTCTTCAACAACCATTGTAGGTTGCTTCTAATTTTTTGATGTTATAGTCCTTACCGATCTTAACTGAATATCATGAAACCCAACTGGAATATACTGGTACTCGAATGGTAAAGGTGGGTTTGTTACATAGATCATTTGCACTACTTTATTATTGTTAGGATTGGGCATAGGTTGAGTAGGCAATTGAGGAGGTCAAAAGGGTGGAGGTAAAGGCAACGGTGGAGTAGACTAACTCAGAAGTTGAGGCATGGAATAAGGTGTATGCGTATGTTGAGAAGGTTTCCCATGCTAATATTGATTCCCCTACTTTCAATGCTGATTAGTGTTAGGATAAGAGTATGCATGTGAATTATAACCAAAATAGTATGGAGAAAATTCAGGAGCCATACTTGCTCCTACCTGAGGCCAATCCCTTCTTGCTTCCATAGCATACAAGTATTCAGCTTCAGGCTGTCCCCCTAAAAATATAGCTTTAAGTCCTGGTATAGAGGGACATTTTTCTATGACATGGTCTTCTGCACAAATAGCACACTTATTAGTTTCTTTCAAATTAAGAGGACACTCTTTAGGAGGATTCTTGTCTCTACATTTAGGATAGAAAATACATAATGACTCTTGTTTTTTTTTCTACGTTAAGACTAACCTAAGTACCCACAGAGATTTGAACCGGTGACCTATCGCAAGAAATGCCTTAACAGCACACCCATTCACCGTCAATCCAAAGCCCCATGGGCACATAATGACTCTTGTTACTTCATGAATTTTTGCTGAAATTTTAAAGAGTCCAACTGTTTCGTAACAATATCCATTATATCAATTTTCATTTTTTCCATTTTATTTTCTAGTCCAATAATCATAGCATCAGGAGATTCAATTTTTCTATTTCTATTTTGAGTTCCTCTACTGGATCTATACTGATTTCTTGAAAATTTCCTGCATAATTCACAAATTTGTTCAAAAATTTGCTGAGAAATATCACCTTGTCCTAACAGATTTAGATTATTCCTAACATTATCAGTAAGTCCTCTTAAGAACAAGGTTCTAATGGTACTGGGATCAAGCTTAAGTTTTGACCTTCGTAAAATATACAGAAATATTTCTAGGTAATCTTCAAGAGTTTCATCATCATCCTGTATGATTGTAAAATCACATCCTACATGTCCCAAGTTTTGCAATATTCTTGATATTTAGACAAAAACACTCTCTTCATCTGATCCCAGGAGGTTATAGCGTTTCCTCCTAACCCCATAAACTAGCGTAGAGCTGAGTCCTTGAGAGTAACAAGAAATAATCTTAACTTCTAAGCGTCAGTTGAATAATCATAACTTCTACACAGAATATCAAATTCAAATAGGAAAGAGTTAGGATCTTCATGAACTTTACCATGGAAATGAGGGAGAGTTGATGGTGGAATATTCTTCGTTTGCACCACAGTATTAGGGTCCACAATTGGAAACGCAAAAGTGGATTGTTCTCCACTTACCTGGTTTTCACCAGTCCCTTCCACATGATCTTCATGGTTCGCCATTGTTTCCCTTTTACTTGAACCACTCTCAATAGTCTGAACCACACCTGATCTGATGTCACTAGAATCCAGGTGGATTGTTCCTGCGTGATGGGTTTGAATTGGATTGGGCTTCCTGCTTACAGAAGGAGACCCAATGTGAGAATTGTTTTCATAATTCTTTCGGCCCTTAGTGGGCTTTGAACCCTTACCTTTTCTAGGCATTCATTTCAAAAAAGAAAGAAAAATAACAAACAACTTCTAATAAAAAATGTTGTCAGAAATCAATTAACACCAGTAAAATTCCTTGAAAGAAGATTTTCCAAACAATACTGCAAAAATAAAGGAAAAATTACCTCTATTGTATAATCAGAAAATGCTTACCAAATCAATTCGCCTCCCTGGAAACGGTGCCAAAATGTTGGGTGCGGGAATTACACTTAAGCAAACTCCTCAACACTTAATTTTTCAAGCCAAGGGATCCATAAACTTAGAGACAAAGCACAGGCAATGCCAGAGATGGTATGAATCTTTCTAATAATCAAATTAAAAAGACAAAAAGGCAACTTGAACCATCAAAATAATCTAAGACTGGAACAAGGAAGAATGCATTTGCAAGAGGGAATCAAAAATAAAGGGGCAATCACTCTAGCTAATTATTGTTTAACTACTGAGTGTGTGTATTTCTTTAGTAGAGACACTTAGAAGTCTCATCAGATGGGCCCTTAAACCTACTCCTTTAGAGATTTCCTTCTTGCACTAATCTATCCTGTACTATCGCAGTCTACTAGCACTAGTGCAGGAACAAAGATTTATGCAGAAGGTATAAAGGGTGTCTTTACTAAATGCTTTTTACTTCCTGCAAGGGCTTGAACTTTTCCAAGTTCAAAGCACTCAGATCCCGTGGTAAGAAACTAGTTCTTGCACCAAATTAGAGCTTCCTGCATTTATCATTTAATTCTTAAAATGAGTGCTTAATTATTGCAAGTGTTGTTATGCTGTTAAATCAAATTGCACACATAAAAAGTGAATGTTTCTGATCTTGACAGAGTGCAGGAATAAAGAAACAATCAATATACATTTATCATGTCATAAGCTATGAATGAGAGAAAGAAGATTGCGGGAAGTAGACTAAGAAATCTTGCTGCATCACAGCAACGTGCACTAGTGCAGGTTCAGTTCTCCTGCTTGGACCAGGCGGGGAAAACCAATCAAACAGAATTGCAGAAAAGGAGATATCACACCAACATGCACTGGTGCAAGGTTATTTCTCCTACTTATGCCAACCGGAGGAAAACCAATCTGAAATCAAGTGTAGGAAAAGAAATTTATCTACTTCACACAACAAATCTGCTTTCACTCAGACAGGAATGCATGTGCTTAAAATTAATTTACACTTGACAATATAAACACTAGTTACACGAAAACGGAAAATGGGGTAAACATGCTGGGGTGGCTAGGCCCTAGCCAACCAGCGCGTTTCCCCTTTAAATAAAAATGTTGCTCAATACTTTAATCAATTCATCAGCTCAAATACAGAAATTTGATTTGTGAAACATGAGGCAGAGCTCCATTTTATTAATTCACTGAGGCAAGTACATACGTTAATACATCGTCCAGCCCAGATTCGGGTGATAACAAAATACAACAACTTGTTACAGCCTCTCTCGCTGTGTCTCTATTCTATCCCAAAAAATCCCTTAGTCCTATTTACATTCTACATTATATAGATCTTTGGCCAAGGCCAAAATAGATCATCCAACCAATTACATAACCAAACGCAGAATTTAGCTTTTTGGTCTTTAAACTTAGACAGTTAGCAAAATTGGTCATAGCCAATCTCCCTTTCGTTCTTCAAAGATTCGATCTCGGATGCCTTTGGATCAATCTTGTTGTCGTGGTTTAAGTTTCTCAAAATAAGGTCGTGATCAAGGAGGTTCGGATTTTCTATGCTGGCAACGATGCAAGATCTGATCCTGCACTAGAATTAGTGGTCATGGTAGGTACTCTATCTACCAAATAAACATTGGAGATATCAACAAGTTACAAAGAGTGATTAAAAGTAAGAAATCATGTAATAAATGATTAATTAATGCTAATTTAAATTAAAGTATGAAAAATAAATTTTATACGAAATATGTCACCGTGCTTGGACTAGTGCAAAATGAGGGTGTATAAAAGAGGTAAAACAGCGGTAAATGGTTATGATTTAGGAAGGGAAAATGGAAAAAGAGAGCAAATTAGGGGGCTAACAACGCGTTGTCGCAACAGAGGCTAAGCATTAAGGCCAAGGCCTTGGAGGTCTGATGAGATTGCACGATACCCCGATATAAGATCCCAATATGGGAGTTCAGCAGATTCACATGCAATTGAAAAACTTGTGCCTTGATATGCAGAGTTTGAAACAAGACAAGAAAACCCGCCCAAAGATGTGCAATCAGGTATGGTGTGTAAAATGCAAGGGCTAGGGGCACGATAAGGACCCGGTGTTTACGAATTACCTTGCGGGAGGAGGGCCAATGCCACTAAGACTAGAGGCACAAGAAGGACCAAGCGTGGCGCCTGCACTATGGTGCGCGATTTGTCGGATAGGAGGAAAGCATGCTACAGATAACTGCCATATATTACAAAAGTATACATAGAATTCACAACAGTTGTTCTATAAGTTTTGTAGCTCAATAAGACATGACGAACACACCTGTCGAAGTTATGAGCTGATGATGGATTAAACTCATACCTACAGAGTTCAGGCCGAAACACAGCCCATCGATCAAAACGCAGGAATGTCACACACCAGATTTCAGGGGAGCGGACAAGGCCAAGGTGGAGGGGGACCAGGAAGAGGTTGTTAACAATTGATATGTTACAATTGCGTAGGGCCAGGGCATTATTCCCACGATTGTACGAATCCAATGCGACCATCATGCTTGTATTGTACATTGTTTGCTCATGAAACGAAGGATTGTTCCACACTAATAGTAAGGCTATACGATAAAGGAGCACTCCAACCTCCCCCGACTCAGAACCTGCAAATAATGAGGTTTGAGCTATGGGAGGAAGACCCTAATGTAAATATCGTGCTCCGGAGTGGAATTACGACAAGGGATGACAAAGGAAAGTAGCTTGAAGAAAGTACCTAGGTTCGCAAGGCTCCAACGAAGGAACCCGAATTTTATTTGGAGTGCACAAAGGAGACCTTCATGGAAGATAAGAAGAGCTTTGTTGATGCCTCCACTTTAGGAAGTAAATACATAATGGAGTCGGAAATGGACCCATCGATGCTCACTACGTTCTTGGAGACATGCATGAAGTTGTTGCGCGACAACAGGGCTATAGAGGGGCTGCAAGGACTCATAACTAGATGTGTTGGGACCGCATCAGGAGAACTGCACATAGTTCGAAAGCTCGGGAAGCACATAATGTGGATAGAAAGGGAGATGCGATTGATCGCGCAGATTGGGGAATATGAGATGGACCAAGTGAGTCTGGATCTAGGATCAGACATGAACGTCTTGCCAAAGTAGACATGGAAGCGCATGGGAAAGCCTGCATTCAATGGTCTCCTATCCAACTGTGAATGGTGAACTAGCAAAAGATCCTACCTATGGGGAGATTGCAGGGAATCATAGTAGATATCAAGGGAGCAAGTGCGATAGAAGATTTCTAAATCATAGAGATTTTTGATGACAGAAATCCCTACCCCGTGCTATCGGGAATAGATTGGACCACTGACATGAATGGAGTGATAAATCTAAAGAAGCGCAAGATGATCTTTGAGAAAAGGTCTCTGCACATAGTGGTACCTTTAGACCTTGTTGAAGAATCACACTACACAGAGCCAGTGTGCAACTACAACATCAACAATGATCTGGACTGCATCTACAAGATAACCGCATGGGAACAAGACTGGGTAAATCCAACCGCGGATGGCCGAATCTCATTGGACTGTGAAAGATCCTGCACATCAGATTCTGACGAGGAGATAGAACGATGGCAGAACCAGTTACATGAGGTAACCACGCTCAACTATAACATGATGATGAGATCATTGCATTGCTTAGCAACAGAGGTAAGAGATATTCCTACATATGACGAGTTAAGTGAGGTGGATGACTTCCTAAACAGGTTTGAAATAGAAGTGTTGGAACAACAACACTTCGACACTCTGAAATGGGTACTGCGAGCTACGCTCGCAAGATGGTGGGGTACACACCAAAGAAGTTTTGAGGATTGGTGTGAATGCAGAAGGATAATGTGCATGTAGTTTGGGAAGCCTCAGATGTGATTAACATACAAGATTGTTGGACTAAACAGCCCATGCACCCACCTATCCAGGTGGATATAGGCATATGGTGCGAAACCTACACGAATGCACACAGTCCTCAATGTAGGAGACACAATCAGTAAGCAGGTGTGGGTAAGGCAATGACGAGAATGACCCCTTTGGTTCGGCCCACGAAGTATGGAAAGACCAAGTGCGCAGAAGGATATCCACGTAGAAGCCTTTAACAAAGTACATGAAGCGCTGAACAATGTCCACAATGCAAAGCGGATTGACTGGGAATTGCGCGTACCAATGGTTCTATTGGCTTATAGGACCGCATGCAAGACCCTGACTGCACAGGCACTGGTGGGGCTAAAGTATAAAGCAAACACTGTAAGCCCTATAGTACATGAAAATCTTAGACCACGCATGATAGCACCAGTAGATATGATGGTTTGCAGAACCTTGAAAGAAGAAATGAAACAGGGAAATTCTAGGCTCCAAGAACTTGAAGAAGAAAGGGTATGATTAAGGAAGAAAAGTGCTCTGATAAACGCGGAAGTCAAAAAGCTAGAGGACGAGATAAAGGAAAATTTTCTCAGTAAAAATTCCAGGGTAATAAGGCAGGATGCGCATGATCACGATGACAAGTTTGAGGCCTATCGTCACAAATTGATCAATCTGATGCCTTGGCTTAGACCATACATTACTAAGTGAATCAACCAAGGTAGCGCGTTGCAGATGAAAAATTGCGCGATGTCGCCATAACAATAAAAGGTGGGTATTTTCCAGCAAACGTGATGGATGACAGGATGAAACTTTAAACAGGTGGTGCAACCACCTGACTAGTCGAGGGAAGTACATTCTTAGCGCTACGCAATGTTGGAGCTGCACACAGAAGCAAAGAGTCACAAGATCCGCAACTGTGCACGGGGGGCTACGCTGCCACGCAGGTTTGCCAAAAAGTGACTGTTGAAGTCACTATTCATGATGGGATGCTCGACTTGAGACCAAATAGAGTGGGCAGCAGGAATTTAAGATGCAATTTATGGGCAAGATTTGGGAAAATCTACCGCCAAGGGAGCATTAATGAACTGGATTTGGGGGGAACAGTCGAATTCAAATTCAAAAAGTGCTATAAACTATTCTGCCTGGGAGCTGCGCACAAAAGCAAAGAGTCACAATATCTACAATCACGCACGAGGGGTTGTGCTGCCACGCGGGTTGGCTAGAAAGTGACCATTGAAGTCACTATGCACGATGGGATGCTCAACTTGAGACCAAATGGAGCGGCTGGCAGGCATTTAAGACGTGATTTATGGGAAATATTTGGGAAAATCTACTGCCAAGAGAGCATTAATGAACCGGATTTGGGGGCAATGGTCGAATTCAAATTCAAAAAGCATTATAAATTACAAGGGGCATCCCAACAAACAACACTTTGTCATTTACGAATTGAGCTATTGAGCAAAGCCCTGTTTGTTTTGTGTTGGGTGTTGATTGAGAACCTGAGTTCACAAGTGATAGATTTCTAGACAGACACAATGGCAGTAGCTGAGGAAGTTATGGAAATAATAGAAATGACTGCTGAAGAGGCCGCGCAGGCCCTGACTATGGGGGATGCTCAAGAAGGCGTCGGAATTGTGGCGGAAATCCTGAAATCAGCGGGCACACCAAGACCAAAAAAGGAAAAACCAACAATGGTTCTCTTACGTGTGTCCTCGAGGAACCTGCTGTGCACCATGCTGTCAATGGAGGACAAGAGGAAAGTTGTCACCATAGAGACCAATGAAGAAGAAGAAGACCTAGAGGACCTTATCGTCGAAGAGGATGAGGACGAAGGCATGGAGGAGGAAACTGAACCTGCACACCCCCTGACAAAGTTGCCTGCTTATGTCCCCCCATGGAAAGGAAAGGCTAAAGTGCCCAAGGACCTTGACGAGACGAAGAGCTCGCTCGAGACCCCGCTCCTCCCAGGCAACATTATTTTTAGGGCACGCACCTGGGATGGGTGCCGAGCTTAAAGTTTGAATATTGGGACCTCACTGACCACGAGAAGTTCCCTCACCTTGAGACCTCGCACCTCATGACACCCAAGCAGAAAACTGCAATGGGGGTTACAAAATTAGAGCCACAAAAGTGGTTGCATGAAGTGGAAAAGGCGGGCTACTTAACTTGCTTTGGGTGTCGCATTTCCACCGTGCCCCATTAACAATTTCTGTCATCAAGCAGTTGCTCTGCCTAGTGCATGATGGGTGTTTGTGGCTGGAGGAGCCCATCCCCATCACAGAAAACTTGATTCACCACATTTCCTGGCTTCCATGCAAAGGAGAGGAACCTGTAAACATCTCAGAAGGGAAGTGCAATGACTTAGCCATCGCAGAGGCCATGAAGAAGAAATAAAATATGGCAAAGAATAAAAGGGACTACGCCATATCCAACATCAATGCTAAAGTCGTGAGAGTGGCAACCCAAATACTGGCTGGTAAGGTTATGCGCAAGTGTTGTGTGGACGAGGTACCCGCACTGGTGGTAGCACTTGTTGAATAGTGCGCAGAGGGGGTCCAGTTTAACTAGTCTGAGTTCCTCTACAAGGAATTCTTGGAGAATTGCATTGAAGCTAAAGAACAAGGCAAAATGTTCCACTATGCATGGCTTCTGCTGTCCATAGTGCTCGTGGCAGGGGAATTCTCAGAAGATAGTCAATTCCCCACAATTGATAGGGATTTGCCAAAGGTCGTGAAGTACGCTTCGCTCTGGGCCACAAAGGATGCTAATAGGATCCATGACAGTAAAATATTCAGGGTGTTCATGGAGATGAACCTCAGAATGGGGATCAACCACAAGCTGTGGTTCTCGCCCACTGTCTACAACAACCTACATAGTTTTGCGGAATTTAAAGAGGACATACATAACATATAAAATAGAGCACGCAAGGAACCAGCCAAACAATGGAGAAAGCTACCCTTTGTAGCCACAGACAATGTCATCTTTAACTTTCTAGAGACATGGCTACCGGAGTGGTGTGCTCCAAACATTGCGAAGATAAAGAAGTCGGTGGCATGGAGGAGGAAAGAAGAGGCGAAACTGCGCATTGCACAATTGGCAGAAAAGAGAAGGAAGGAGGCAGTGGCACCAGAAGCGTTGGCGGCGTGGGACACTGCATAGACATCAACTGAATAAGAAAAGGCCGTAGTAGTAGCAGCAGTGCAAGAGGCAGTCGCGAAGGCACACGAGGGCCAAATGTCGCCTTCGCATGGGCAAGAAGCAGAGGAATAAGAGGGAGTCACAAACCCACAAACTGCGTCAACACAGTTGAAGCGCCAGCACTCAACTGAGTGGACAGGGCCGTGCAAGAAAGTCAAGGCATCGAAGTTGTCTATTGACCCGATCACTCTAACCGAGGGTGATCTGCATGACATTGGCGAGACAGTACACGATGTCACCTCTAAGACCCTCCAAAATTTCATGTAGGAGAACTAGATTGTGTTGAGGGCCCTTAGAGCGCAGCTGCAGGAGTTGCAGGTGTGCCCGCCTCCAGCTGGTACCTGTTTGTAACTTGAAAATCTAGCTTAAAAGACAGTTGCGTGCTTTCTTGTTGTGGAGATATCAGCACCACCCCTACTCCTACAGTCTCCCTGGAACATGCTCCATCAAAGAACATCTCCCAAACCTGACTTCCTTGCTCTTCATCAGCCTGAACTGTTGGTTTCTTAAGCTGCAACGAGGCCTTTTGAGATTCTTCTATTTGGAGTATACAAGCTCCAAAATCAGTGTCCACAACATAAATAGGATGATTTGTAGGATTTTTCTCATCACTGAAGATATATGCCAGTTGTGCTTCTCTGTACAATCTCCTGCTTTCTCCTCCAAAGACTGGGACAGTGGCATATGATAAATCATTCTGTAATGTCCCACCTAGTCTCTTAATCCATCCTCTAGACAGCAGCATGCCAAACTTAGGAGGGACATCCGCCACCACTATGTCCATCACCATGCTCTTCATGGGTAGCTGAGTTAGGGTATTGGCTAAATATTTTATCAGTCCCAGGCATTTTACTTTCCTTGAATCAAAAGAGAATAAATCATGATATGGTCTGGTGATATCAAGGCTTAACTCTTCCATGACAACTTTGGGCATCAGATTGTGGCTAGCCCCTATGTCTAGGAGGCAGTTATGGAGGATTTTATCATGAATATTTAATGAGACATAAAAAGATGGAGAATTATTATCAGCAAGTTCGGTCATTGGGCTTAGCACAACTGCAGGTCTATCATCTTGCAAATTGACAGAGTCGGTGGAGGTTTGTGTGGCTTTCAGCTCAAGAGCTTAATCTTTCTAAACACTTCACTCTTTACAAGTTCTAACAGAGGCACAAATATTTTTAATTTCTGAACTTCTGCTTCAAGACTAAAAGGGGAAGGGGACTTGTCAGGACCTCTTACCTCTTGAACTGGTGCTTTGAGGATGACTGGATCAGCTGCAGGTCTCTTTTGTCTGGTATTCTGTAATTCTGTTTTGGCAGCAACTCTTTGGGCAGGATTCTCCTTGACATTATTTGCTTGTGACCTCAGGTTATATCTTTGTTGTTCACCGGTCTGCAGAACAACCTCTCTGTCCCACCTTTGACTGTCTTGTTCTTGCAGCAAAGAGTCTTCGTATTCAGTCAATATCAAGAAGGAAACACTGCCTTTATCTTCCATACAATGTATTTCATCCTCATCTTCAATTTGTTCTTCCTCCATTACTACATTCTGGAAAGGAGATTTAACTTTGTGTTCTTCATTTGGATCTTTACTCCTCTGCATTATTTGTAGTTGCTCATTAGCTCTTCTGTATGGATTTAAATTTCTGGGAGCAAATGTGTTCTGTTGCCTTGTTTTTCTTGAGTTCTGCTCAATCTTCAGCTTAGATATTTCAGCAGCTAATGACTCTATCATTTTAGTCATTTTATCTAATTTAGGCTCTGAAGATGAGGTAGAGGAAGAAGAAGCCTTGCCTCTCTACCTTCTTCTATCAGAATGACTTTTAAGTTTTTCTGTAGCCATTATATTGGATTCTACCTCTAGGGTTGCATATTGCATGTTTGCCAAAGTAGCACATCTTCTTTCTCTTAATAATAAGCAAAAATCAAAGTCAAAAGCATTGGCATAAGTTAATTTGGCTGATGTAGGAGTCGGCTTTACCTCAGCTGGTATTTTACTGTACATCCTAATTAATCTCTTATTGAAATCAGGCAAAGATTCTCCATTTTCTCTCTTCAAGTTACCAAACTCAGTATGATAATATAGCAAGTCCTTTTTGTCTCCCCACTGCTTCAAAAATGCTTCATCTAATGCTTCAATATCAGCAATAGATCTAGGGGTCAATTCTCTGAACCACTTTCTGGCCTCTCCATCAAGGCTCTGGACAAAAACTCTCATCCACACATCATTTTCACTTATATCTAAGTTATCAGCATAACTGTAAAAAGCTTCAAGGTGTTCTTTAGCTGTGACACCATCTGTACCAGTGAATTTGGGCATGTATTTTTGGTATTCTCCTGCAGGTATGGCATTTAAAAGAACGGGAAAAACTAGGGGTCCATACCTAGCGGCAACAATTCTTTCCATCCTCGTAGGTGCTTGCTGACCTGCCATGATTGGGGAATGTGGAAGGATACTGCCAGACTGAATAGTAGGGAACAATGAAATGGATGGCAAAGCCAAGGGAATGTGATGGACTATATGGGATACAATCTTTGGACTCAGATCTAAAGGGGAACTGACTGTACAAGGAGTTGTATGTATCTCTACGGGTGATTCTTCACTAGCAATACAAGGTTGTGATTCTTCAAACTGTCTATTTTCAACTATAACCTCTTGTTGCAGAGATATATAATATTTCTTGGGCTTACCTGATCCTGATGCTCCTTTCTGTGCTATTTTCTTCGACTTGATAATCTTCTCAAGGTCAAGCACTGGTTCAGCTGGTGATTTCTGAGGATTTCTTCGAGTATGTCTCACAAACTGAGCCAAGACTAGAACGTGGAGTCGCCAAAGTTTGGTCTTCCTCCAGTGGAGTTGCCAGATAGATGATTACAACCATAAATGTGCCCAGACTTTGTCTATCATCAAATTCTGGAACTATGTCATCTCCCAGGGAAGCTGAGCTTCAATCTCCTCTCCCCAGAAACAGCGCCAATTAATGTTAACACCCCAAGAAACTCTCCTAGGTTGTATATCAAAGATGCTCGAGAACATTACAAATTCAACAAAAATGTTGGAAATATGGTGGATGAATGAAAGGAATGCCGTGTATTCAAGCCAGATAACCACTTCTATTGTGCTTGACCCCATACATGGGTGAACACCCCCAAACTACAAGGCTTTAGACCACCAATTACTCATAGTTTGAGGATTTAGTGGAAATGGAGAATACTGACCACACCAGCAGATGCACAAGACCTTGTGATGGCCAGCTGCAACCAGTAAAGAAGTCTGTAAATCTATTATCTAATGCACAGACAGGATGATAGCGCTTTGGCATTAAAACAACAGAAACTTGCGTACACCTTCAATAATACTTACTAGATTCTAACACAGAGGTGGGATGACAACCCCTATAATGCCAAACATCAAGAGCAAATGAAAAATGTATAACAGGCACAGCCTGGAACAAAGAAGAAGAAGTGGAAAGTGAGCAATTGACAGCAAAAGAAGCTTTCATTAGCTGAAAATGAAGACCAAACGCTGCAGGTATCACAGTAGTTACAATCTCCAGAAGTTGAAACTTACAACAAAATAACATTCATCAATCATTACATTCGGTCTTCTAGGTATATATAGAGGTTGATTACAAAAATATATGCTATCCTATGCATGGAGGGGTCACAATGGACCACCAACCACATTAACTATTTGATAAAAAATCTCTGCTACAATCTGATGCTTGAATGAACAAAATTGATCTTCTGCATGCTTTGTTGTACTTCTTGAACAGGTGGGGTGTCCTTTGGATGAAGTTCCATGACTAATAAATGAAATCAACTGCTCGAGGCATGTCCTTCTCATCCTTTGACCATAATGCTCTTGAATTTGGTTGTTGAAGAATAATTGCATAGGGTACTAGTAGGTGAACGCCTTTTTCCTTAGGAAGTGCAGCATGGCTATGGACGTGAATAGTCGGGAAGGATGAAGAATGGGAATTGGCCACTGGATCACACAGATCAATGACAAAGATTAGTTTACAGAGGCTATCGGGAGATTTGCGAATGGAGAAACATGGGCCGTCGGATTGTAAGATGGACAATCAGACAGTGGACGGGCGCGGAAGCTACAGGGCAATTAACAGACGGGAGTTGGGTACAGAGGCGGTAAGTGGTTTCCCCGCACTGCTTATCGCAGGTGAGTGGTATACAAAGGTGGGGAAGCGACGCAATGAAGAGAAGACACGTGGAAAACGTGATAGGCAGCAAACCGCTTTCCCCGTGGGTTATTGCGCGTGCATGTTTCAGTAGCGGGACACCGTTGGATCAGAATATGGGCGATCAGACGGCTGAAAAAATGGCGCACATGTTTTTTGACTAATGCGACCGGCAAAGGCTTATGGATTATGCGTGTGGTTACGTTATCACAATTATATGGCATTTAAACTCAGTGCCCAGGGAGCTTAATAGGATACGGGTTTATGCAGAATTAGGAGAAAAATGGGAAAAGTACAAAGGTTGTGGGGGTACAAATGGAGTGAACTGGCAGGAGTAAGATGACAAATATGAACCCTTTGTGAGCACAAACAGCACAACCGAACCTATTCTTTGACCATCAAATAATAGTAGCGCTAACACTTTCAACCAACCTCGCAGTTGGAACAACAACAGCAAAATAGATGTTGCGCGCTCGGGTGACAAATACCGTAGTGCTGCGAGAAGGGGCACTAGTGACAACAAATGAGGCTGACAGGCCTACAGTTAGCACGCTGAAGGGTCTCGGCATCAACATGGCTGCACTCCCGCAAGAGACCTTATATGTTCTGCAAGATTCGATAACTACAGAACTGCGGGCTAGGGAAAGCCGTGCACTACAAGTCCTTAGCGAGTAGAAAATCAACATGGAATAGTTGAGCTTGCAGTGTGACGAAGTGGTGTCACAGAATCAAAATCTAGTACAGGTACTAGATGAAGCTTGCCATCCAAGCAGAGGCGCGCATCCACAGGCTAACAACAGGGGTGCGTGAGGCGCGATGGGAAATGGAAAAGTTTCAAGAGGAGATGAACCTTCAGATCGTCGAGTTGCGATTAAAGGCGCAACCATCCACCCCTTTGGAAGTTAGAGAACAGCACACTAGCGCTATTACAACGGGACTAGACGAGATTGGCAGTGCAATGCAAGACTGCACTGGCATGTTCAGAGAGTCATTTGAGGTCCTCACAAATCTGCAGGAGGACCCCAACATCCAGTGCTTAGAGACAGAGGCGCAAGAACTCCAAAAATAGTATGATAGTGTCAAAGAAACTGCACAGACGGTGGCCCTCACTCAAAGGCTCGCGCGGATGCAACAGGCCAAAGCGCTGAAAGAACAGGTGGATGCGGCACGACACAAGGAAGTAGTCCTGAAGGCATGCGTTCAGCCTTGGATCGAAGAGGCCTTCACCATCACAGCAGAAATAGAAGGCAAGATCGCACACATGCAGGGGATACATGCACGGATGCAAAGAAGTACTTCCGACACCACGGTCTCGGAACAACGCATGTAACAGATCCAACAGGCAGTAGCTCAGTGCATTGTCGACCTTGCAGCAGTTCGAGTAGAATTCGAAGGACTCCACACGAAGATATCCACGCTAATAGAGTGACTCAAGGGCGAGTCATGATGTTTGTGTTGGGGGCCTATTGGGCATGGAATCCCCCCAAGGCATGTTTTGGGGCTTAAAGCCCAAGTTTTGACCAAATCTTTTTGTAAAAGCTACGCGAATTGTGGGCACTGAGCGCAAAATTATGATAGAGTCACAGGGTTGTCTGACCTCATTTTTTAATGTAATGTCGGCTTAATAAGACCTACCCATGGTCCGCGGACCATGGGATTGTATAAATAGAGCAAGGCTCTAAGTGTAGAAAAGGAAGAATAAGGGCCTGAGAAGACTAAGTGATTGAGAAAAAGTGTAAAGTGTGTCTTAGAGTAGGCGAAGGCTCTGCAGCTGAGTGCGCAGAGGCCTAGTAGTCCACAGCTAAGTGCGCAGACCCCTGCCGCTGAGTGCGCAGGGCAGGTCGTGTTTGTAACCATTGGAAGAATCACTAAAGAAAAGTTTACCATATTTATGTGCATCTTTTCCTGTTTTAATATATGATTGGGTATAATTTGCAAGTATATTGTTTATTTGCTGCACGAACTTCTATGAATGTTTTGCATACTAATTATAACGTAAGACATCCAAGTATGCGAAGGTAATTAACTAGTATAGGAAGATAAGTAGGATCTCGAGTAATAGCACAGAGCATGGCTCTAGCAGCACGGAAGTCCCACAACCCCTGGTTAGGGCTGCACGAAGGCAATGTATCAAGCTGTGGGAAACAGGGAATGCGCGCAGGGACAAACAATGGGACCAGTCGAACCTCTTAGACATCTCAAGGGTGTGGAAACCTGGTTCTAGCACCCTCCCATACTACATTAGGTGAGACCTCAGTTCGCACTCCACAGACTGTTGCCAAAAGGGCCAATAGTATAGGGATTTGTTTGGCTAATTAACTCCAAACCTAGGTCAAGCCTCAACAAGACAATAGCTACATCAGCAACAAGTTGGTCAACAAGTTGGTCAAGTAGTTTGGCATATCAAGTCAAAAAGCTGCAAATTCTGATTTAGAGTATCTAAAAATTAAAGAAAAAGTGCAATAAATTGAAAAATTGGATGAGGAAGGGAGTGATTTTTCAATAGAGAGCCAAGATTTATTATTGTTTAAAGGAAGAATTTACATACCCAATGATGTAAATTTGTAAAACTTTGTCTTAGATGAGTTGCACAAAAAAAACAATAGCTGGTCACCCTGGCTACAAGAAGTTGATTATTATATTGAGAAAGAACTTTTAGTGGCCAAATATGAAAAATTAGGTAGCAGAATGTGTAGCTAGATGTCTTGAGATCCAGCAAGTTAAAGCATCTCATCAACATTATATTGGGTTATTGCGACCCCTACTGATCCAGATCTTGGGAGGAGGCCCCCAATATCTAAAAGATTGAAATGGATCTTGGGGGAAAGGCCCCCAAGATCTGAAAACTTGAAATTACCAGAAGAAAAATAGGAGAATGCCCAATAAACAAAACCACAAAGAAACTTTTTATTAAAACCCAAGTGGAAATAAACTAGCTAGGGCGATGGTAGCTTATCTCTGAGAAGAGATGTGATGGCTCCATGCCTCTGAACTGTAAAGGCTACATTGTGGCGGACAATCTGTCATTTTACCAAATGTGACTTGTTACTTATAGTATTTTTCTAGTTACAATACCATGGGTCAATTCCATGGGAGAATGAATACCATGGGTGGATTTTACAATACCACGGGCAGATGCCATTTACAATACCATAGGTCAATTCCATAGGTGAATGAATACCATGGGTGGATTCTACAATACCACGGGCGGATGCCATTTATAATACCATGGGTAAATTCCATGGGTCAATGAATAATATGGGTGGATGAGTACCATAGATAACCAATACAAGGGGCCATTTTCCATTCGGATCACCTACCCATTCCAGAATCGAAATGGGAGACAATTACAATAGATTTCATCCTTAGAATACCAAAGACTAGAAAACAACATTACTCCATTGTGGTCGTGGTTGAAAACCTAAGGAACACACATTATCCAAGTCATGTCTACCTTTAAGGACATAAACATTGCAGAAATATTCCTGAGGGAAATTTTCAGACTACATGGGATACCTAAAATTGTAATTTGAGACAGGGATGCAAAGTTTACATCCAAGTTTTGGAAAGGTTTATTTGAAAATATGGGAACAAAGTTAAACTTTAGTACATCCTATCATCATCAAAATTATGGTTAGATACAGAGAACCAAACAAATCTTGGAGGATATGTTAAGGATGTATGTTAAAGACAAACAAAATGAATAGGAGGATTATCTACACTTATAAGAGTTTGCTTATAACAATGGATATCAAACCTCCTTGAAGAAGAGCCCTTTTGAAGTCATGTATGGAATAAAATGCAAGGTACCTCTAAGTTGGGATCACCATGAAAACATATTGATATTAGGACCATACATGTTAAAAAAAATGGAGGAAGTAGTGAAGCAGGTTAAACATAATTTGAAAGAAACGCAAGATAGTTAGAAAAGTTAAGCAAATTTGAAAAGAACCCAAAAAGAGTTTATTTTGAGAGATCATGTATATTTAAAATTTAAGCCCAAGAAGAGTACACTCATACTTGGCAGTTGTTCCAAGTTAGCTCTTAGATATTGTGTATGTTTTGAGGTGTTAGCCATAGTTGGACCTATAGCTTATCAGCTAGCCATACTAACAAACATTAAAATGGATAATGTAATTCATGTTTCTTTATTGAAAAAGTATGTACATGATCCATCTCATGTAATTGATTGGCATGGTATATAGGTGGAACTAGAGAGAGAGTCCCTAGCAGAACCACTTTGTATTTTAGATAAAAAGGTATTTATGCTTCGGAATAGAGTTGTAGCATAATTGAAAGTTCAATTGAAACTTGGTGCCATCCAAATATAAGCCTACGTAAACGCGACACTGCCTAGTCTTGGTCCAAATCAGTGCTCTTTCAACCCTTTCGATTTGAGTGATCACGTGCATTGCTTGGATTTTCCCCTCAAGTCCAAGGGCTTCTTTACTTCCTATGCTCATCCAACACGTTCTTTGGTTTAAATATCTCTTAGAGTCAATTTCATTTCAGTAACATAACAAAAGGAAAGGTCTTTCATACAACGTTCCTATATTCTTGCACAATCCTCCGCGATGATGGATCCAAAAACAAAACCTTATTTCTGTTCATTGTTGCACGTTCCTCTATTTAATGAGAGATCTCGTAATCGAGTGATTTTAAGAATAGAAATCTATAGATCTTACGGGAATTACGAACTCTGAGTATGGCCCATAATTCCATGTCTTTCAATGTACCTCTATACTCCAACTGTTTGAACCAACATGAGCCCTAACATAAGACTTCTTGTAACTCATACTGGCACACAACTAACATAAGTCTTGGGATTTCAGGCTTCTAGCCTTCCAGGCACATAATTAAAATAAGTCCCACGCTTCCATCCTTCCGACCCAATGCTATCAAATGGTGGCTCTTATTAAATAAAGTTTTGGGCTTCTAGGATTTTTACCTACCTCCGTTAAATCTGGACTCTCATGGCTATGTCAGGTGCGGTATCCTGGCACTGTCAAATAACGAACTACCGTCGGAACTTTAAAAAACTAAGTGTTAAGCCACTCCTTTGTGCTCGTCTCCTCCTCTGGATTTATTTTGCGGTTTCTGGCTCCTTCGTGTATTCTTCTAGGCCTCCATGCTTCTGTTACTAACTCAAATCCTTCTTCTGCTACGCCACTCTAATAATTCATTGCAGTGGGATCATTGATCACTCTGTTGATCAATGATCTTTGCTTCCAACCAAATCTAAGAGATTTTTTCCTTCTCACTTCTCCAAATCACCATAGCTCCTCGACTATGTTTTATGGGTTCAAGCTTTGAATTCTCTATCTATCTCTTTGCCTATGCACTATATTTTAACTTCAACGATTCCTCTAAACCTTCAATTCGCTTTGATCTTGAAACAATATTGCATTGATTTCCTTTCTTTGTATAATTTCACAAAACTCTAAGGTTCTCAGCGCCTCGTTGCATCCTTAGTTCTACACTTCTATTGTACCTGTGATCTATGTCTGCAATCTATTCATATCTTGTCCTTATCACTATAATTTGGTTTGGTTTACTTTTATATGGAGTTTTGTCAGACCTTGGCCCTTACACCTTCCTCTCACATTCTCCGCTAGGCACTCTAATTCTCTGCAACAATTATATTATATATATAAGCATTGATCCCTTATGATCTTTGATCATGCCTGCAACGCATCTAATTCAACACAATCACAAGACTCAATTTCCATGCAATAACATGATATATGATATATCCAAACTGATTATTGTCATATTAATAAGCATACAGAATAATTACAAAGGCCCTCTTGGCCTGATTTACATAAAATCCTCTCACCCTTATGGCCTTATTTGGTCCTCAAAAATCCTCTAGAAACTGTCTTACATGCCTCTCTATATACTCTTCATACCACTTTCTTACATGATTTTATGGAAGTGGGATACTGAAACAAATTCAGGTTCAAATCCATTAATTACTCTAACAATTCTATATCCACTTTATTCTTTAGGAAATCTAACCAGATCTAAGTTTCTCTAACTCTCTCAATATTCTAGAGATCTCTCATTTAAGAGTAGATTTAATTACAATAATCCTCATTTTCAACACTTATATATATTTCTCATGAAAACATAGGAAAATACAAATAATTAAACAATTACATTCAATTAGGGAACCAACTCCCTTGGTAAATGAAAACCTCTTAGTCTAGTCAAAATAGATTTTGACTTGGAAGTGGAATTCCCCTGCACTAAATATTTCACTCCAGAAGAAGCAACTTGGGAGTTGGAATATGCTTTCAAAAAAGCATATCCTTCTCTATTATAATGAAAACTGGAATTTGTTGAGAGAAAAATATGTTGATAAGACATCGGGATGGTGTCAAATTTCAGCATAGGAGGATGTTATATCCCTTAGTTTAATGATTGATTTGTAATTAAATGTGCATAAGTTTATTTTTGGTTAAGTATGCTACATTATTATAATTTAATTTATTACTGATGATAGTTGATTGTAAAGATAGTTGGTTGTAAAGTTGTACTGATGTTTTATTTTGTAAATAAAGAAAAAATTGGGAAATTAATGGTTGAAAGAGAAAAAAGATACAATTTAATTGTGTAAATTTTGTATCATCTAGCAATCAGAGTAACTCATCTAATCATCTAATGTGGGTGATTAGATTTAATTAAGGAATTATGATATTGGTCAATTAAATGTTTCCTAGAATATATGGAGCTGTCCTCAAGAGTGGGAAACAGGAGCTCATTAATGAGCGGTAACTACCTGCCACTTGTTAGTGAGGTGGAGGTAGTTATTAACCACTAAAAGAGTGGTAGATGGATAATATCAATTGTTTTTACTTACTTTTGCCTCATTATTCTGAGAACAGATTAGAGACTAGAGTGAAGAAAGTAGCATAGAAAAGCGAAAAAGAAATGGTAAGCTTGGTTGGTCGAGTGAGCATTGGATGTGTAGCACTGGATGTGCACTGTCATGGTTGGGAGGATCCAAGTACCTAACTATTAATTTTCGAGAGAAAAGAAATACTTGTGTTCAAGTTGGTATCTCTAAATATTTTCTCTATTTATTTAATTTTTAATAAGAGAATTGGAATTGGTCTATATTAGATAGAGAGAAGAAGAAGAAGAATAAGAAATATTAATGTTCAGTATAGACTGTATATTATTTCTGCATGATGTAAGTCAAGTTAAATTTTGTAATAAATAGAAGAGTAAAAAAGTTGGTTGCAAATTTATAGAATATTATTCATTTAATAGAATTTCTACTTTTACATAATCAAAATACTTTTATCGTAAAAAATAAACATGTTCATTCCTAAATAATAATGATAAGTTTCTTTCCTTCAAATTATAATAGCAGATTAGTAATGTAAATAATAGAATTAAAATAGGAAAGGAGATATATAAATAAATAAATATATTTATATATGTCAAATCTATAATCACAATAAGACTTTGGTCGCGAAATAAAAACATTGACCACTCACAAAAAACCACCATAGTTAAACAGAGAAAACTACATATCCATGATAGTCAACACAATCACAAAAATCCCTAAAAATTTATCCACCGTTGATTTCGATTCAAGTAATCTTCATCGTATGTTTTTTAGCTAAAATTTACTGAAACGTGGAGCTTACGAAGTGGGCCACGTGTACTCGTGGAGAGTTCCAGAGAGATACTGATATCTTTATAAGCCCTAGGTTAGAAATAATACCACTTTAATTACTTGACCTGAGAATTAAGTGGTTTATATGGTATTGTAATAAAAAAACATTGTGTCGAGCCACAAGGGTATTATCAATCCAAAATCCAAGTTATATTTACGACATAGGGTGTTGAAATACGATTTAAATGGTTTACAAGTGGAAACAAGTGTGGCTGGGGGGCAGTTAGTCTCTGCTCTGTTAATAGTCTTGTAGCTTTGAGCTTGAACGTGTTTCAGCTATCCAGTTGTTATTGGTGTTACAGATGAGTTCAAGCGAACACAACAAGCTCTTGTTGTCAAAGTATATCAAAGTGTAATCATCTGTTTTGCGAACGAGGAAGGCAACAGCCACGTTACTGGTTTTTTAGTGCTGATGAGCTGCTCCCTCCAGCATGGGTACAAATATCAAGTTTCAAGATTGATGCTCCACATAGTTTCACAGCGCTAACTGGCTATTGAATAGCAGAGGCGGCCAACTAGAGCATCCGAACTACAGCAACAGCTGGCCCAAGCTCAGGAAGAGTTAAAGAAGGCTATCTCTATCAAAATTGATTATAGAATAGGTAGCAATTATTGAGACTGCAAAGGCTAAGCATTGCAAGACCTGGAAGAGGCCAAAAAGCTCGCTGAAGAAACTGGTGCAAAGCTCGAGGTTTTGGTTTCCGAAAAAACCTCGCGTTACAGCAAGCGTCTGAAGAAGCTACAGTAAAGCAAAACATACATTTTGTATTTTTCTATATGTAAATTTCTTTTATTAATTCATTTGTATAATCTTTGATTCTACCAACTTTATCATCATTGAATTTTAAATAGACCTAAACATTATACTATATTAAAATATTTTTTTATTATAAAAAAATAAATATTATAAATGTTATGATTATAGATTAATTTTAAATATCATGAAGTAAAATGTTTCATTGTGGCGAAAAGAATATTACTTAATACAACACATTATAAATTTAGATTATAAAGCAAACACACCGAGAAAGTATCGTGTGCAAATTATTATGAATTAAGAATTGAATGTAGGATATTTTGGACAACTTCATAAGACCATGAACAAAAGCAGAAGTAAATGGCCATGTAATTATAATTATCATCACTCATCAATGATAATAGGGTGAATATAACCAGAAATAGATAACTAAGTGAACACAATGGAATGGATATCCAATAAACATTTTATTGGAATGCAACGTAGCAAAGCTCGATAAGCACACATGGAAGGGCTTATACATTACCACCAGCTCAAGCATAACGCATGAGCGAAACGTGGCGCAGGACAACCGTGTCGTGGCATCGAATGCTCCCCCGTCGTCGGTTCCGCCTACAGGCCGACCTAAGTCATCGTCTTCTTCGCCGTCCTTCTCTAGACGCAACAGCACAGGGTCCCCTTTCATCTGTCTCATTTGCAAATCGAACCAGGCATCGTTGTTTAGCAGTCGGGCACGCGCAGCAAAGGGGCGCAACGGTTTTAATTCCAGGCGATAAATCGTTAACGCCACACCTTGGATTCTTCTCTCGCATGGCCTGGCAGGTCGTGAGGCCCTCTAATGTATGGTTCGCGATATTGATGTACAGATCGTTGTGCTGAACAGTGTATGTGAGGTTAGCCTGCGAGAAATTGCTGGAACACTTGCAGTGAATTGGAATTCCAGTGCTATTTATCGGTGCTTCTCCAAGGTAATTCATAGCATGATGATCCGTCGAACGATGGAGAGGGAGGAGGGTTTCCCTTTCTTCGCGTAAAGAGGTGTGATAGAAGGGTAAGTTATGTGTTACTACTACTCCCGGGCTTTCTCACTCCTTGAGGTTATTCTCCTGAATCAAATTTTCAGTAGTTTTTTTTTATTGTGATCCTCTGGGCGATAAGGAGTCTCTAAGCCAAAATCAAACTCTGAAATTGACTCTGCGTTTCGTTTCTTATTAATTGTAAAATTAGCACAGCATTTTGCTGAACTTTAAAGTTTAAACCAACGCTGCCTTTTAGTCTACGTTTCTGAGTCACATATGGTGCCATGGACGTTCAGTTGTTTAAAATTCTCAGCGAAACTTCATATACGTCATTATCACAATGATATTGATTCTCAGCGCAATGATTCTCAGCTAATTGCGTTGCAGGAGGCAAAGGCTTCTCCGGAGCAAGATCTGTTCTCCTTCCTTCTCTCTCATGTTGACGAGCTACTGCAACAATAACAGGGCTACTCAAATTTTTAGCAGAAAATCCTGATTGCTACGACCGAGTCTTGAAAGGTATTAATTTCTCTGGTTCCTCTGTGTGGAGCAACTTTAAATTTATAAGGTTATAAGGATTAGATTTGTAAGGTGGAATATTTTTTTAATGCAATGATCTATGGAACAGAATGTAGAGTAGAATATAACATGATGATGAAACAAAAAAAATTCCTAGGAATTTGATGTTGAAGCAAGAAATTGCCAAATACGTAGCAGTAGCAAGCAATAAATTGCCGAATACGTACCAGTAGTAATTGTGTAAAATGTGCCTATCGTAATGATAGCCAACAAACTACAAGTTAGCATGAGAGATCAGGAACATTTTAGAGCAAGGTACATCAGGATGAGAATATCATCAAATATACATGATCTAGATGAAGGCAGGATTATAGCAAGACTTTGGGGATGCATTAGAAGAATGGTGTGCAATTCACCCTTTGCCTTCTTTAGTATGACACCAAATCATGTTCACCTTTACTATAATTATAGCGAGAGTTCCTTTCCTGCCAAATACCGTAGACTACAGCAACGAACATCAATCTAGCAGTGAAACTGGAAAGAGAGTTGCCCCTATTTTTAGCAGAAAATCCTGACTGCTATGACCGAGTCTTGAAAGGCATTAATTTCTCTGGTTCCTCTGTGTGGAGCAACTTTAAATTTATAAGGTTATAAGGATTAGATTTGTAAGGTGGAATATTTTTTTAATGCAATGATCTATGGAACAGAATGTAGAGTAGAATATAACATGATGATGGAACAAAAAAAATGCCTAGGAATTTGATGTTGAAGCAAAAAATTGCCAAATACGTAGCAGTAGCAAGCAATAAATTGCCGAATACATACCAGTAGTAATTGTGTCAAATGGCCTGCTTTCAGAGATTTTAGCTGGCTCTATATCACTAGAAGCAATACCAAAAACTTTCAAATCTGGCTCTATACCACTCAAACCAACCCTTAAAAATATTCTTGAATTGAATCTCAAGAAGCTTACTGAAATTAAACAATTCAATTTGCTATTTTTCATCAAATTCAAATATATTCCCGAAATTTGTAATCAAACTAAATTTTACTCATCAATTACTTCTTTAAAAAAAAAACGTACTTCGCTGGATTAATCTATCTTCTTTAATAAAACCAATATGTCAATAAATGCTTGGCTGGATTAATCCAACTTATAAAGATATGTATCTATTTATAACCCACCTGAGTTTTGGTTGCTGGGAATAGGAAATTTGGATTTTCTATAAGAGCTTGTTTAGTCACCTGGTTTATCGCAAGTAATGTCTGCAACAAAATTTTAGAGAAAAGACTGCATTATACAATGTTTGGTAGAAAGGTATAGCCTCCAAAATTTCAATGCCAGTCATATATGTTAGCATGTTAGCAATTAACGGACATCCTTATTTCGATTGAGGGTATATTTAAGCCAAAAATTGACTTTATCTATATCGATTAGATTCTGAAATGTTATAGAAATCCAAAATAAAGCCAATTAAATTAACAAATAGCGAAGAAAAATATATAAAAAGAACCTTACTGGATTGTTAGCTGCGATTCCCCCGTCTATGAGATTGAAACTTCGGGTAAGGCCCGTAGAATTTTTGGTCTCAAAGTAGTGAGCAGGAAGATATGTTGGTACTGCTGACGTTCCAATGCAGACATCATACAAAAGTGCATCGTGTAACTCATTTTGTTTGGCCTGAAACAGATATAATGTAATATATTGATGCAACTAAGATTGGAAATTTTATTCATTTTAAAGAACGCTTCGCAGATTGATATTATCATAAAATCTTACCGCAAAAGTTGAGAATATTACAGGTTCCTCTACTTTGATGTCAAATGTGGGAAGAACCACGTTTGTGAACGCGCATAAACAGCTCCACCGATTTTAACTGGAATCGACTTGTCTGCTTTATGACCTGGATGGTCTGCAACCCAGTCGAAGATCTTAGGTTGAGACGGTGAGGAATGGCGTTTGCAGGCCACAGAAGCAGCGGGGGTTCTTTGCAGGCCATAGAAGCAGCGGGGGTTCGAACATGGGAGGTAAGGGGACTGTGAGACTAGAGAGACCGCCGACTCGACTGTGCCAGCAAAGCATTTCAGCTCGGAAGCTCAAATCATTTTCAGCTCGGAAGCTCTTCTGTTCTTTGGCTTTCGCCTTCTCTAGAACATTCTAGGCTGGGTTCTGGGTTCAATGCTGCTGCTGCTTCATCTTACGGTAGCAGAGATTGACCTGCCTCATGATTCCAGCTTGATCTTACAGAACAGACCCTCCACGTTTGGCTAGATCTCTCCGAGATCGGAGAGAGACCGAAAATGTTAAGACAAGCAAGATGCTTTGCTTTCATTTTAAGGCAGGCAAGTCAAGTCGGTTGTTCTCATGCAAATTACGGTTTTGACACGGCACTGCAGGGATTGTTTGACACGGCAGGGCAGCCATGGTTTAACATAAGTTTAGTTTTGTTAACATTAAATGTTGGAGATTAATGCTAATGCAAACAACATAGCATTAGTTCATGAAGCTGTGAAATTGTTCTAATCACTTGTACTTTTGCCAATTTTACCCTAACTTTTCAGCATGTATACCTCGTTTTGAGGCCAAATAAGATGAAGATTTGTTTGATTGGTTAAAAGCATAAGAAACTATAAAATATTGTATTGGTTTCTGTGTCCTTTTAAGAAACTTTGTTTTAAGCTAAAATACGGTTGTTGATTATCACGCCAAAGTAATGCTATCTAATCGAATCGATTACTATAGTCCCTGCAGCCCGGAAGGGGCAGGGACTAAAAAGGGGGTTCTTGTATTGTGTTATATGAAAGTTGAAACAATATAAAAATACCGAATGTAATTCAAGTTACAAGGGTAGTCCCGAAAACTATTAATAAAATACAAATCATAGTTAAGAGATGGATAAGTAAATCCATATTTTTAACTAAAGAAATATATTAAACACTTTAATGGAGTATGTTGGTAACCAATTATTTGGACTATATTAATATAGTGAAAGAACTAAAAATGTAAAGTATATGATGTCATCATTTTTTGGATGGTATATGTTTATACATAATACCTTTTGTCAAAGGAAATTGAGTAGACAAAAAATCGACAAAAAGGTTCATTAATAGGAAAACTATAGGATATGTAAGAATAAATGTTCATCATAATTCTGTAAGTGTTAGTACAACATTACATGGAGATTGAGAGTTTCTACTTCATCAAATTTTTAAGATGGTATTATAAAAAACAAATGAAGAAAATTGTTATTAGAAATAAACTTATTATTATAAGAAAAAAAAATAGTATGCATATGAGGGATATTATAGTTTGCACATATCACACTCTTATTCTACTCATTGATGCAGAAAATTTGCTTCTCACAACACCCTTATGTGCCTCAAGTGAGACTTCACTTATTAATAAGTGATGTCGAAAGAGTTGGTATCCAGTGGGGTTTATTGGTTGCATCTTGTGCATTGGCCTAGATTGGATTCAAAATGAGTGCCCAAGAATCATTTTCCTTTACCTTTCTTTAGTCATGTTTATTTTATTTGGGTGGATTGTTAGTTCATCCTTTTACTACTTGTCCATACTTAGTTGACCCTTCATCTTTAGTTTTCTTGATACTCAATTCTCCTTTGTACCCGATACCATTTTTAATGGCACGATATCTCTGAATACTTAGAATCTCATCTAGCTTATTGGATCATTTAATATATTGTATATATAGGTTGAGCTGACCCTTGGATTTTTATAATCCTCTATAAGGGAGATAATTTCTTCTTCTCGCTTTTGAGACTCCTTGATTTTCTCTTTCAATTACTATAATAAGGTATATTCAAAGTGATTAGTCAGAAAATTATATATTACAAAGCAATGGAACACATAAAATATTGCAGAAATATAAACACGAAAAATGCATAAAACAAGAGAGACACAAATATATGTGGTTCACCAAATTTGGGCTATGTCCACGGAAAAACAACGAGTCCTTCCTTTTATATTATCCAGCAAAATGAAGAGATACAACCTACAATAGATCTGTTGTAATTTCCTCTTCTCTCTCACACAATCTTCTCTCTCTTTCTCACTCAGAATACACATCTACACAGGCGCAATACAATTCCTTCATATATAGCGAGGGGTTGCCTTTCAAGGGAAAAAACCCTAGATTGAACATAACTTCTACCAGAAGATTTCTGCCTAATGAACGACCGAGATTGACTATGAAATTACAACATTTTACAAGGAAATTTTACATCTATTTTTAGCTTCAGGGGCGCTGCCCCCAATCCGCCTGGACCACATTATGAAATTGGGTCCAATGTGGTGATACCTCTGAATAAAGAAGATAATCAGGCTCGACACCCAACATTATTTGATTCTTCCAACTTCACTTTTAGAATAAGAAGTAATGAATAATTAGATTCAACATTTTCCTCTTCAAATTTTGCAAGTATATCCTTTTGATTTTTATCCCTTTTCCTAGGCCTATGGATTTCCGCTAATGCACTGATCAATTCACCTTCTAGGTCTACTTATACCTCTTATTCATCAAACTCATTTTTTCCTTCATCTAGATTGTCCAATGCCATGAGCATAAATTACTTCATAGTTTTCATTTTTTCTTTTGTTCCTTCTTCATAAGAGGATTGCTTATCTTCATCTTCTGAAGAGTTGTTATCTTCTTGAGTATAAAAACTTTTTTTTTTTTTAACTTATTTCTTTCTTTTTTTCCTATATTTATTCATTTATTTAAGATCACTTTCATGCTTTTCTTTTTTGAAAGGACATTTTGATACATAATGACCTATTTTTCCACAATTAAAGTATTTGAAGGGAAACTTACCTTTGTACTTTCCATATCCTCTCTTCAACATTATTACAAGCTTTTCCTCTTGTTTGTCAAATTCATAGATACATTCTTCTGGTTCTTCCTTTGATCTCTTCCTATCAAATTTGAATGCAACCTCCTTTGATATAGATTTACATTTTCAAGTTCGCATTTCATATTCTATCAATTTTCCATGCAATTGATCCAACATCAACGTGTTGTGATTTTGCATCTCTTGAATGGTTGATATTATAGCATAAAATTTAGTTGGGAGAGATCTCAACACTTTTTGAACCATAAAGAAGTCTTCCAAAATTTCATTAAGTCCTCTCATGGTATTAACTATTTCATCTACTCCAAGAAAAAAATTGGCTATGTCCTCATCCTCCTTCATCTTTAATGCTTCAAAATGCATTTTGTAGCCTTGAATTTTTTCTTTCTTCACTTTACTATCACCTTCAAAATTACTCATCATCTTAATCCATATATTTGTAGCTTCCTTGTAGTGCATGACCTTTACAAACTCGGATTTAGGCAATCCACTTAGGATTGCATTAATTGATTTAGTGTTGTGGTGAATACTAGTTTTTCATCTTTACTTATCAATGCATCTAGCTTCTCATAGCCATTTTGTATTATTTCCCAGACGTTTGCAAGAAAAGACATTATGTAGGTTCTCATTTGTACCTTCCAAAATGCATAATATGTTCCATTGAACATGGGTGATTTGATGGTGGAACTTCCTTACTAGTTAGCCATTGTCCTAGATCTACCTTCCAATTTTTAGATTATAGTGGAAGGAACCAACTCCGATACCAATTTTTAGTAACCATGATAATACTAAGAGGGATGTGAATTAGTGTTATGTAATTTTTAACAATTTTTAAGATTATTTATGTTTAGTCAATTGACAAACACACATGAGACACAATGTTTACGTGGAAACCCCTAAAGGGTGAAAACCATAAATTCTCTTTTTGTTCTTTATGAAAATGAAAGCACCAACCTATTGTTACATTGGATTTGTTGACACCAACTAGAAGGAGACACTCTTCCCCTGATTTGCAAGCCTAATTGTTGGAAGCACGTACTCCCAAAATTTGCAAGCACCAAAATTCTACATTTTTCAAGCATCAACCTAAAGAAGTACCCACTCCCTAATATGCAAGAACCTATCTAATTTTCTTAGAAAGTCCTTCTTTCATTAATTTTCAAACTCAAACCTTCAGGCATACTCTTATTAAATTAATTTTTAGAATTTAGTACTGCAACTCTCAAACAATTAGGTATTCTTCAATTATACCGACATACTTAGAACAACAATTCAAATATGTTTTTCTACTCATCCACTTATTGCTAATCTTATGAAAATTTCCACATCATTTCCCTTACATAGTTCATAACCATACATAATTCTTCTCACATTGTGGCTTCATATTTTCTATTCAACTACCTTACAATAATTTTTTTCTATTATCAACTTTCTTTCTTGATTAACATCATTTCTGCTACTAAACAACCAACCTTCTCACATTATTCCTATTTTTATTTTATAATTTTGGCCCTTACATTACCATGTGAACTGATCCATGGTTTTACCCATGGAAAACTTATTAATTGTGTGAACCTTTCTAACTACTTGACTATATCAATAATTCAAATCATGTAACAACATAATTAGTCAATGGAATTGAGTTTTCAATAGCTCCTTTCATTTTTCATATCTACTCATGTTTGTAGAATTTGGAACCTGGGCATAAACTCTTAGGCGCTTATCGCTTCGTCACTCGTCGACTTTGGTTTTTTTATTTGTCACTCCAACTTCCCAGTAGTATGATAGGCCCTTGGGTGCTTGCTTATCTAACATCATTTTTATATAATTTTAGTAACCCATTATTATTTGTAGAATTGAGGCTTCTGTGATCCATCATATTTATACAAAGAATTTCGGCGTAAATCACATAAAGAAAGACCTTTGCCAACGCGTTTCGAACCAACCAGTGTGGTTCATTGTTAGGACAAGTTGAAGACACAGATCGAGTCCAGCAAGTTAAATAGCCTGAGCAGAGACTCCAACGGTAAAAAATAAACGACTAATTTTTGACCTAAGGCCCAGGTCAAATATGTATGCATTAATTAATATTGATATTCTTCTTACTATACTTATTCTTACCAAATTAATTTAAGTAAAAATAAGCTAATGGTTAGTTTTTTAATAATTCATTTATCTATTTAATTAAATAGTTATAATTATATATATATATAATATATATTATATATTATATATAGATAATAGTAGGTTATTAAGAAAAGGCTAGGATATATAACCATACTTTTAAAAAGTTAATTTACCTGTTTAGTTAAAAATTATTTAATATATCTATATATCTAATATCATATATAATATATATATATATATTATATTATATTTATATATATATATATTATATATATATAAAAGATACTAATATTATGTTGTTTAAAATAAAAAATACTTAATCAAAAAGGTAATCTACTTGAAAGTTAAAAAAAATTATTTTATTTATTTTTTTTTTTTTATTTTTTATTTTTTTCAAATTAAATAAATATATTAGCTAAGATTATACTTAATAATATCAACTAAGAAAACATAAAGATCAAAAGGGAAGAGCGACAAAGAATCAAAAAGAAGGAGAAGGGCCCAAAGGCCAAGGAGGGAAAGGAAGACCAGAGGCGGGGGGAGGGGAAGAAACACTAAGACGAAAGGGCAGGGATCCAACATCTACTGATCTTCCAACCGTCATCTCTGTTGAGATTGTTAGGCCTTCTTTCAATTTCAATAGCTTCCCTGAATTTACGATGATGGAACTGAGCAACTTTGGCAACAACCTTGGCCTCCTCTATGCAGACCTAATGCTTGGTCTTATCCACATGATCTGCTAATGCTGAAGACTTGGTTCTCCCATGTCTCAGGTCAGTTGCATGTTCGCTAATTCTCTGATGGATGGAGCGCCCTGTTTCCCCAATATAGGGAGTCCCACAAGAACAAGGGATCAAATAAACACCCTTCATGTCTTTCGGGTTAATAGGATCTTTCACCGATCTGAGAGAATTACAAATGGTGCTGAGGGGCCTGAAGGTTGAGGGAATATCAAACCTCGTAAGGATCCGAGCAATCTTGTCCGTGGTTCCTTGGATATAGGGAAGATGGACACCTGGTCTGCGTTCCTTATGGTCTCTCTTAATTGACGCATTTCTCGAGGCTCTAAGGAAAGCCTTCCGACCAAGGCGCCTACTATATCCATTCTCCTCAAAGACATCAAGGAGATGGGATCTCTCCTTATCCAAGTTCTCATTATCCGAAATCCTAAGGGCACGAGTGGCGAGGGTGTTAAGAACACCCATTTTCTGAGCCAGGAAATGATGGGAATCGGGATGAAGATACTGCTCAGTATGCGTTTTCTTACGGAATACCGAGTGGGAGAGAGAGCCATCTTTATTCCTAGAAATAAGAATATCCAGGAAAGGGAGGCAACCATTGACCTCTTTTTTCATGGTGAACTTAATGGCAGAGGATTGACTGTTGAGGTGATCAAAGAAACGATCCAGTTCCTCTAGGCCATGGGACCATATGACATTAGTGTCATCTACATACCTTTTCCAAAGCTTGGGAAGGAGACGAACTGAGGCAAGAGCCCTGGCTTCGAAATCTTCCATAAAGAGATTCGCAACAATCAGGGAGAGGGGGGACCCCATGGCAACCCCACAGGTCTGTTCAAAGAACTCACCCTCGAAACAGAAGAAAGTGGAAGTGAGACAAATCTCAACCAGATGAGCGATATCGGGATCTGTAAGGCGATAGATCTCTTCCAAGGCCTCCTTTATAGGGATGCAAGTATACAGGGAGACCACATCAAAATTGACAAGAATGTCCTTAGGGTTAAGCCTAATATCCTTGAGCTTAATTTTAATTATTTATTTATTTAATTTAATTAATTTAATTTTAATTTTTTATTTATTTATTTATTTTCCCCATAAATATAGTAATAGATTATATTAACAATAATAATAATTAATAAATAATTTGGTAAACATATAAATTAACTTTTTAAACGATACATTAACAGTTTAATATTTATTCATATATTCTTAATCCTAATATTATTTTTAATTAAAGGATATATATATTTATTATATATTATATATTATATATATATATTTATTTATATATAATTAACTATTTAATTAAATAGATAAATGAATTATTAAAAAACTAACCATTAACTTATTTTTACTTAAATTAACTTGGTAAGAATAAGTATAGTAAGAAGAATATCAATATTAATTAATGCATAAATAATTGACCTGGGTCTTAGGTCAAAAATTAGCCGTTTATTTTTTACCGTTGGAGTCTCTGCTCAGGCTATTTAACTGCTGGACTGGATCTATGTCTTCAACTTATCCCGACGATGAACCACACTGGTTGGTTCGAAACGCGTCGGCAAAGGTCTTTCTTTATGTGATTTACGCCGAAATTCTTCGTATAAAAACCCATTATTATGTCATCCCGACCATGGACCCTCGAGTGAGTTCATTTAACCAACATTGAAAACTATTTGAGGTCTGCATAACTTGGGTTCTTATGACGTAAATCAATTGCAATGAGTTTTCCTAGTCAACTTCCAGTGATATTTCCATCCTAGTCCCCGAGAACCTAGGCTAGTTCTCCTTTGTCATTTTATTTTTTCTAAAAGGTTCTAAGCCTCACCTCACTATCATTTTTTGGAACACTCCATTCATGTCACCTAATTTCCATGTCCCTCTAATCCCTAGGTCAATTATCCTTTGTACATTCACCTTTTCTAATCATTTCTGCTTTGCACATCACTGCCACTGGTTAAAACACTCTATCCATGTAACCTAAATGCCATGTCCCTCTGATCCCTAGATCCCTAGTCCATTCTTGTAACTGAGCTTCACATACAATTGAGAGCCATGAGTCCAAGGATTAAGGCTAATCCCCAATTATATTAACTTAAGCCTTAATCAGGGAAATAACCATGATTAACTAGTTAATTAAAAAATGGACCCATGAATCTTGCATTTCAATGATGGTATTTTCACATTGTAAATGTGCCATCGTTATTGAGTCATGTTACACATTAGCACTAACTGGAATGCCACCTATGTCATTTTTCATTGCTTTAGTCTGTCAATTATTTATTGGGTTGTCATCCTACTATCACCCACATTACCCCTTTTGTCAACATCCATATGAAACTCACCCCCCTGGTAACCGATGCATCATTGAACTTTTTCATTTGTTGATCATGTGATCCTTCCCAATCCACTTTATGACTACTTCACAATCATGTACAAAAAATGGGAATTTTGAGGTTTTCAATTTGATCGAGGGAATTTTTGGGTTTTCCCATGAACCAACACAATTTACCCATCCATATCATTTCATGGAACACCTCAATCACACCTCTTCGCATATGCACTAACCATATTTCC
>APFE030158607.1:0-77572 GCA_000404065.3 Pinus taeda
AGTCATGTGCCCCAAGGCACGATGCAGACTCCTGTTCTGCAAATAAACAGTTGTGTTGCAGGCCTCTGCCCACAAGAACAATGGCAACCCCTGATCATGTAACATGGCTTTGGTAGCCCCTACGATGGATCTATTCTTCCTCTCCATAACCCCGTTCTATTGGGGGTTGTAAGAAACAGTGAACTCCCTCCTAATGCCTACCTTTGCACAATACTCAACAAACTCTCCAAGGGTATACTCTCCCCCATTGTCCAACCTCAGGAACTTGATCTTCTGACCTGTCTGTGTCTCCACAAGAGCTCTAAACTCCTGAAACCACTTGAAGACCTCACTCTTGGTCTTCAAGAAATAAATCCAGGTCCTCCTGGAGTAATCATCAATGAATAAAACATAGTACTCATATCCACTCAAGGAAACATGAGACATCCGACCGCTCACATCGGAATGAATCAAATCAAGTATCCCAGTCACTCTGCTGTCACTGCTGGGAAAAGGGGATTTGGCAAACTTGCCCATCGCACATCCTCTGCAAGTATGAAAGTAATCAGTGCCGAAATCTAGCACACATGTAGTGATCTCCTGCAAGGTCCTCAAGGCTCCATGATACATATGCCCCATCCTGCGGTGCCAAACCTCACATAGCTCGGAATTGCTAGGTCTGTTGTCGGTACTACTGCTCAATGCCAAAAGGGGCTGGAATGCAAACTTGTACACCTTTGCATGGTGTACACCTATCACTCTAACTGAATCAGCTAGAGTGCCCCTAAGATACATCAACACCTGTCCTCCCCTAAACAGTACCTCATATCCTTTGTCCTCCAAAGCTGAGACAAATATGAGGTGCTTCCTCATCCCTGGCACATAAAGAACATCTGACACCTTCAAGGGAGGTTTTGACTCCCTCTAAAATGTCAGTGTCCCCACATAGACTGCTCTAACAACTCTATCATCACCGAGTACTACCTCCATATTAGTGCAACTCTCTAAAATCTTTGAGAAGTACTCATGGACTCCTCTCATGTGACGTGAAGCCCCACTGTCCACATACCAGATACCCAAAGATGCTTCGCTAATCGAGGGAAAAGCATGCTCCCTCTGAGCCTATGTGGCAGGTGATCCTACACTAGAGGACTCACACGTAGTGAACCCAAACTCCCGGTCAAAATGATCTGCAAAGTCCTCAACCTCTGCTAAAGTTGCCACACTCTGGTTCTTCCCCTTCTTCTTCTTCTTCTCCGGACACACAACTGCATAGTGTCCCATCTTTTGACAATTCTAACACTTCACCTTGAAATAGTCCTTCTGTGTGTTGTCTTGTTTACCTTTACCTTTGTCTTTGTCCCCACCATTGCTTGTAGAAGTTTGCTTCTTCCCTTTGTCTTTCTTGTCGCCTGCCAACAATGCTACATCCTCATCCTGCTCAACTGGCTTGGCTGCCCCAAGTTGACCTTTCCTGATCTCTGTCTGAATGCAATCATCCCAAAACCTCTCCCATGTGGGAAGGGTCTCATGTGCACAAACCCCATCAACAAAGTTCATCCATGAACGGGGGAGGCCATTCACTGTAATTCACGCCAACTTAGTGGGTGGAATGACCCCTCCAACTGCTGCCAACTCATCTCTCACATTAGTAAGCTTTGTGAGATATCCAACTGCACTATCATTACCCATCTTAATGGTCTTCAACTTCTTCTTCAAGACAATTTTCCGATTCTCATTGGTACTCTGGTAGAGATTGGACAATGCGGTCCACATCTCATGGACATTTCTCTTTCCTCTCACATGAGGAATGCAATGGTCTTTGACTCCGTCTAGAATCAGTCTCCTACCCTTATTGTTCTTTTTATTATAATCAACCAACTGAATAGCAACAGTAGGTACAACAACAGGGTTCTGTGTTTTATGCACCATGATGTCCCAAACTTCTGCCTCCTCAAAGATACTCTGCATTCTCTCCTTCCAAACATTGTAATTGTTATGCCCGTCCAACCTATCCTCCACCCTCAATCCCAATGACATCATTCTTTCCTAAAACTAAAAAATAACACTGTTGTAGTAAGGATAAAACTGTTGTTTGTGAAAAATCAACTTGCTGGAATTTTCTGAGTGAAAAATCAGTAGGCTATAATTTTCCTCCTTGCTGTCCCAAACTGCACTTTAGCACTCAAGCTCTGATACCATGTAAAAATTTCTCATTTCCCACCTCGGTATTCATTTTCACCTTATTTCTCCAAAATAGTTAAATGCCCTTTCCCATATCCATACATTCAACAACTCAAAAATAAATTTTGCTGAAAACACAAATTCTAGAAATTTTACACAATGTTGGAAAATGCAAAAAAAACAAAAATCAGCAGGTATAGACAGTCATTTAACATATTTAAACACAATGATTTTTTGTCAAGGTGACCCTGCAAAAACCCCCACCAACTCTTGGGGAAAACCAGTTCGAAAGCTCCTTATTTCTAAAAAATTCTTTTTACAATGAGAAATATTCAACAAAAAATCAGCAAGCAAACTTTTACAACTTATCTCGTTTTTCGTGCCTCACAGCCAACTGGAAAAACTTGCAATTAGAAAAATAGAATAACAATAAATGCTATACGGCCTCCTCAGTTTTTGTGCCCAATTTCAACCTTAAATGCTGTTGTACTGCCTATCTAGAAAAGCATGCAAGTTGCCATAAATACGCTGCACGGATTTCCTTGATTTCTGTGCAAAAAAATCTAGCAGTACAGCTGTATGGATTTTTCTCGATTTGCATGTCAAGGTATAGCCACTTGCTATACAGATTTCTGCTCCTCGATTTTTGTGCACTTGCTATACGAATTTCTAGAAAATCATGCCCAAATTTTGCCTTTCACTGTGTGCTAACTCAGTTGTATGGATTTGCTAAATTCTTCCTTGGAATGTGTGCCAAGTTGTTGTCTCCTTCTCCTTCCTGTTCAGAAATCTCCCTTGCTCTCTTGCTCTCCTTCTCTCAATCTGCTCATGAAAGAATGAATGACCTTTTCCTCCTTTAATCTAACCCTAAGCGACTTTTGGGGAACCCATAAATCCAATGGCTGAAATAGATTGAGATCTAGGGCTGAGATTAAATGCTCATTTAAATCTCACTTTTTATTTTTTAATTCACCCCACTTTAATAAAGACCACTTAGTCATTTATTTCCAAAGTCACTTTTCCTTTCTAATGATACATTGACTATATTAAAGTCACTTTAAAATTACACTTTAGTAACTTTATCACTTAAAGTCACTTTTAAATTAGATTTGACTTTATAAAAATTATAAAGTCACATTAGGAGAAAAATTAAATTCTTTTGGACACTTTTCCCTAGGCCAAAGATCAAAGCCTTAGGGAACCACCTGTCCTCCGGTACCAAATTTCAACAGGCAGTTTTGGATCCCAGGAATGGACTCAGTCTTGCAAAGGTTTCTGTGGGGCAAGGTAGGCAATTGCTTTAGTATTTTAAATTGAGTAGATGGAGAGTTTTAAGACTGGTGAGGAGTTGGAGAGGGCATGAGAGTCTCAGGAATCCTCTTCAAATAGTTGAAAACATGACAAACTAAACAAACCCTAGGTAGAGCACTACAACATTAATGATTTCTACCTTTATCCTTGATTCATTTAGTTCAACTGAAAAGACAGAGATAATGGCATACATAAACACATATAAACTTGAATTACAGAAGAAAAACAATACCAAATCAACTTGCCACAAGAATCCCACAAAATGCTGCAAACCCTGGTCTATTCCTTTGCCAAACTGCAAAGATGAATGTACAATGCTGCTCAAAACTTTCACAAGAGTCCAACTTTGACAAATGATTGAAATGTACTAGATATATGCAACAAACAACTCATGCTAGCATTTAGGGGTCGAATTCATGAGTTTAGAAGTTGTTCCAACAAGATCTAAACTAAAAATTGAAAAGTAGGCAATGGAACAACTTGTCTCTAAAATCTAGGAAACTGATTCATTCAGTTCAAAACTACCTTTTCATGATATATCTACCTCCATGAGTGAATTTTTAACATTTTTACATCAAATTCCATCAAGTTACATAAATTTACTTCATGAGTTTGACCATGAGAGAGAAAAAATTCAAACAGGGAAAAACTAGGTGAAAAACAGAGTTTTTTGGCAAAAATGGCAATTTTTCATCCTCTGCGTCGCGCCACTTTCCCTATGCATAGCACCTTTTTGAAGCTGATTTTGGAGGCCTTCCCGTGCACCAAAGTTTCTCAAAGTGGGCTTGTTGGAAATTTTTGTCTATCTACTTTCTAGAACAGGTGGAACTTATAAATTTGGTGTCCATTTTCCCTTCCAAAAGTGAGTACTCCCAACACTGCTTCCTGTGTGACCAAAATGGGGCAGAAAAGGGCATTTTTGAGGTGTTTTTGACCCTTTTGGAAGCTCAAAACTAGACAAACCTTTCTATTAATTTTTGGGCATTCACAATTTTTCTTGAGGAATCCAAAAAAGTAGAGCTTTCCTCCAAAGGAGGTCCCCGGCAAAAGCGAGCACCGGGTGGCGCTACGCACCAGGCAGAAAAACCTGTTTTTTCTTCAAAAATTCAAAATTGACAAAAAGTGTGCCAAAATTCTTGAAGTTTGAGTTGAGTGACCTGCATTAAGTACTATGTTGAGCTAAGGAAGCCTCAGCCAAAATTTTTAGTCTATCTTGGACTTTCTTCCTTCTCAAAGTTTTTCTCAACTTGGCCTTTAAGCTCCTTATTCTTGCTTTGCAAATCTTGTTTCTTGCCAAATAGTGATAGGCCATGTGCCTCAACATCTTTTTCTCTTTTATGACCTTCTCCAGTAGCTTCTCCAAGTGCATATTTGTCCTTTCTAGCCAAGATTCATGATCAGCATCAATCTCTTGTTCTAGTGGTGTCAATTTGATTTTCCCCCTCTTGGCTGCTTGCTGGTTTTCTCTTATGGTTTGCAGCTCCATGATCATCTGCTGATCCTCCAACTGATTATTCCTTTGCTCAAGGTAGTTTATAATCCACTTAGCTCTTTCCAGGTTAACAGCTAAGGCATGAATGTTAGCTTTTTGTTCCTGGATGATCTCTTTGGGTTTTGAGCTTTGGGAGCCCAAATCAGCCTCCTCATCCTGAATGAGAATGAAATCTCTCTCTTGACCTTTAGAAGGCCCTTCCTCATGCACTGGTTGTTTACGTTTGTCATATACCTGCTTTGTTGTTGAAGGAAATGAGACCCCTTCCACCCCGGGTGGAGATAGTACTCATTTTGCTGCTGCAAATAGCCTCATTGTCCCCTTTTGATAAGTGATGAATACTGGCACACTGGTGGTTTAAGTCTCATGCACTTCTTGTTGATTTGAAGGCCCTCCTGCCTCATGAAAAACTGATGGGGTCACTTGAGGACTTGTGAAAACCTCATGTGAAATGAAATCATCCCATGAAACATTCAGCAAGCTCAACTGATGCAAAACCACAATCTTGATCAATGCAAAGTGATAAATGTTGTTGTATTGTTGATGATGAGGCTTTCTTGTCACTAATGTAGTCATTTTCTCAATATTCCGGCACATGAAATAGGGGAGGTTCATCATCCTCACCATAGTGAAATGCATCAATAATCTAATATGGTACGTGTACAAGCAAGAAAATCTGCCTTCACAGCTGAAGTATTTGATTATTAGCTTCATGAGTGGAGCATATGTGTCCTGTAGGTATCTCAAAGGGAAAACCCTATTGATCTGCTTATGATAGCCAGCCTTGATATAAGGCTCATAATGCTCTTTGTCCACCAGCTGTCCCTTGTTCCACTTTTCTCCCACATTCAAAATACCTATTGCTTCAGCTATAGTTTCGAGTGTCAAAGTGAATGTAACACTTGCCAAATTGACCTGGCCATTGTGAAGATGGACCACAAATAATTTGGCAAGCTCATGGTGGTATTTGACTCTTTCCACCATCTCACAAAAGTTTGAAACATGCTACAGCAATAGGACAAGCCAATATCTCTGTAAGTGTAGCGGGATCCTCTCAGATGTGTTTTCCTCCCTTGTGAGGTTTTCTTGGTGCATGAATTTCCTAGGAGGAATCACTCACTGTTTCCTCATCCCTTTCATAAGGTGAATTTTTTTCCATGTTTGCCACTTAATGGTGTTTCAATGATGAGTATGAAGAGATTTTAAATGAAGAATAGTTGTTTTCTGTTAAATGAATGGGATTGATTATGGGGACAATGAATGAGGGATTGTGATGTTGGTTGTAGGGTTTTTTTGGGAGTGGCGGGGTTTTGGGAATGCCAATTAGGGTTCGAGAATAGTGGGAATTTGTTAAATATTAGGGTTTTGGGAAGAGGGGAGTAGGATGAGTGGAAATGAGAGGGGAAATGGGAAATGAAATTAGTGAAATGTAGTGAAGGGGATGTGAATATGAGGTAGGGAAATAAACAGCAACAAGGACAAAATTGTAAACCCTAGACAATTTTTTCAATTTGATTGTGCAGCAAACTAGGGTTTTGTCTTTCACCTATTGAAACACCATGAAAGCTGATGAAAGCTGATGAAATCTCTTGCAAAGGCACTTAGGAAGTTTCCACTTACTTGAGGAATGGAGATTGAAGGTTTCAGAGCTAAATAAGGTTGACTGGATGAAATTAGGGCTTGGAGGGCAGGTGCGCCACGCCCAGACACAGGTGCGCCGCACCCCACTAGTGCGTCACACTTGTTCAAACTTTAATTTGTTTTATGTGCTTCTGTGCACCTTGCCAACCAGGTGCACCATGCCTCAACCCAGGTGCGCCGTGCCAGGAGCTTTGCACAATTTTGCTGCAATTTTCTCTTCTTTACCTTAAAAACATGACTTGGCTTGTTCACTCTCTTTATGGCACACAAATGAACTCTTAAACCCAAGAAACACTTTATATACAAGTGACTTGAGTTTTTCATTTACAAAAAACCCACTTTTATAATGTTTGCCTTTCACTTTATCTTTAAAAACTTTGTTTTGGCAGTTTTACTTGCTTTTTGACTTTGATGGACTAATGCTTTGAATTTTTTACTCTTTTGCAAAAGCTGAAGTGCAGGAGCTTGGAAAGGTGACCAAGGTTGCATTTCTAGACTTATTACATATAGGAAGAATAAAATTACATGAAAATTCTATACATAGAAGAAAAACTCTGTTTTTCCTCAAAATAGGGTTTTGAGGAAAAATCAATTACTAAGAATGTCATTATTGAAATTTTTAATGTTGAGACCTTATTTGACCTCCTCATGTGCCTGCTAGCCATTATTGAGCTTTTTCATGACTTTAATGACAAATCCTAGACCTAATGAGACCTAAAAACCCTAAAAATGGCTTTAACAAATGTAAAAACAGAAAATGGTTGTAAATGATTTGAATTCATGAGAATAGGCCAGTAGGTAAATATCATGAGGCAAAATTGATAATATTCCACTACCATCAGAGGATCCATGACCTAATGGAATGTAGTTGATCCATTGAGACACCTAAAATGCAATGCAACAAGAGAATTTTGATCACTGATGAAGGGATGAAGATACCGACACTAACAAGATGATGGGAATTTTATATAGATGCATCCAGAACTACTCAAGTGTTGAGGACAACACTTTTTTGAAGGAGAGGGTAATGTTAGGTCACTATAATACTAGTGTATTCCCTTATTATTATTGTCATTGTAGCCCCTTATTATTATTGTTGTGCCCATGTTGTCCCCATATTGTTATTATTGTGCCCCATAGAAGCCCACTATTGTTATTGTTATGCCCTTACATTATTATTGCTATGTCGGCTCTAATTATATTGTGACCCCTTAGACTTCTATATATAGAAAGGAAGTCTTGTCATTTGTATCATCCAAGAATTGTTCATTTGTGTAATGTAAATGAGGTTTCCCCCTCGAAGAGGCTACTTTTAAAGTCACTAATCTATCTCTTTTGTTTGTGAGCTAGTTGCATAACAGCTAATTCATGATCAGTGGTCAAACATGTAAAAGCCTTCAGACCTAACCACAAAATAATAGTAGTGGATTGACAATGGCCTTTAATGAAAATGTCATTGTGTTAGAAAGCATCTAACATAGATAAGTTGAAAGGTCAACAACCTGAGCAAGCATAGGCCTTTGGTAATCTAGATATACTAGTGCAGTACCATGAGAAAGAGTCCCTAAACTGAGTACAAATTGCTTGTGGAAAAATCACAAAAAACACAAATTAACGAAGTAACTATCATACCCTCCATGAAAGTTTTAGATGCATAAGTATTTACCCTTTGAGCATCTTAACTGACCTGATCAATATTGAATTGGAAACATATAAACTTTTATTACACTATTTACATCAAAAAATATAATCAGTGAGAGTATATTCTTTATGCCTCATTTCAACAATTGCGTTGAAGGATGCAATCCCTCATTAAGAACATCAGGAAACCATACATTACTATGATTAGAAAACTAATTTTGGTTTATTAAACACTACAAATAATCTGAGTTTCAGCTTCTCCCATCCCCGAAGATTAAATTTAGTTAATATTGAATTTATGAGACAGTAAAAGCTATGGCTAGTTTAAGGATTCTCAAAGTTTGACTTGTTCTCCAACAAAATTTTCATGTTGAAACTTTGCATAAATTCCCAACATTTGACTTAATAAGAAAGTAAAACTTACATAGGTTGCCTCCTTATATTAACAAGACAGTAAATTTGTTTCAAATATTTTCATGTGACATGCCCTGAAAACCTGTTCGTAGTTTAGAGTATGCCACCATTCAAGAAGCTATATTAGTAACTGTTCTATTCCCCCTTTGTCATTTTCAATAAAGGAATAAAGAACACCAATTTTCAGATACAAGGGATATTTTTTCAAATCTTTCCACCTACCAATAAGAATGTTGGAGCTAAAATGAATTCAAAGCATACCTTTCCTTATTTCAAAATTTCCTATTTACCTTGTTCCATGCTTTATTACAAACTTAAATTTCATATGGAGCTTTTTTTAATTGATGAGAACTGGCCACCAATTTTCTTTAAAATAAAGCTTAAGAAAGAATTGAAGGTTAATCTTAAAAGCAAGAAAGACAGAGGAAACCATGTACAATAGAAACCATATAGAGTTTATCTGGAAACACATATTTTTTTACATAAGTATATATAATGAGGAACAAGGAAAAGTACAAAAAATGATCTCTCACACACATTCCTCCATAAGTAAACACATAAAGTTAAAATTTGAAAGATAGAATAAAGTCATAACAACAATCATTAAGATCACTAAAAAAAAATTTCTCGAAGAGACACATATGATATCTCTCACTTGAAACTTATGAACATTTATTCAGAGGTTTCCAAAACATTGATTTATAAGCAAGTTATTATCCATTATAATGGATAAACTCTTTTGGATTGACCCTAAATGAATATAGGTGTCTAGTTTTTTTCTAACCGTTGAAAGAACATGCACCATCTCAAGCCCTACAACTATATAAAAACACCCCTTTCCCAATATTTGAGACATAGTCGCTCTATATATCTAAGATATATTTCTTCTAGTGTTGTGATTAACTTCTCATCCATTGGAATGTAATTCCTAAGCCACAAGCTTGAGTTCATTTTCATCATCAGCGACTCCTTCTATGTTGCTTCTTGGCTCAGACTCAACTGAAATTAGACTAACAATAATTCGAGGGATTTATGGTACACTTGATGTATCTCCATTTCCATCCATATTAGCATTATCTACTTCTTGAGTGTTATAAACTTTCCAAGAAGAAAATTCCAAATCGTTGTTGTGCACGATAAAAATCCCATGCGATGACACTTCATAACAGAACACTTTATTGTTGTCCCAGTGTCCTATTCATTTAAGTCCACATACAATCACTATTCAAAAGATAATTCTTGACATGTCTAACCTCGTGATTTTTCCAAGAGGAAACTCAACCTTGAGTTTCATATCAGTTCAAGGACATCTAAAAAGAAAAACTTATTTTGCTAAAAGAGTTGAACAATGAGGATATATAATTTACAACTATATTATACGCTATTCACTTGTTGGAAATTTTAGGCAGCAATAAAATGAATATAAAATGTATTGGGATAAATTTTCCACACGTTCAATGCTACATATTCTTCCAAGTGCTCCTTTAGTTGAGCTTCAGTGTAAGCCTACATGCAGGAGACCCAATTAGATGCATTTAAACCAACCTTGATTAGGAAATTGTAACTAATGATATTTATCATTCTCTATAAGTTTGTGGAGAGTACCTTTCGAGAAATATATTTCAGGGAATTAGCGTAGCGAACATCCATAGAATTGATTCTTGAAGCTTCATCCCTTATGATTGAACAGATGTCAGATATGGCATCCAAACCAATTTTCTTTCTTTTGTCAACATATAAGGAGAATAATTTTCTTTCTTTTGTCAACATATAAGGAGAATTTTGACATTTTCATAAGTCTGAGGGCTTCATCTACATCACTTCGAGCCACTGTTTCTGAGAATCTACATTGACTTCGGGCCTCTGAACAATAAATATAGACAAAAGAAACACAGACATCAACTTTTGTCAATAAATGGGTTTCTGATACTAAAAGGCCAAATTTGGATTAATCTTATTTCTTAGTCACAACTCCACTCTAGTGTTGAAAAAATGACAACTTGGAAAGTCATGTTTACACATCATTATGTAACCATGACACTTGACCATTAAAATGGATCTCTCACCATCCATAAACATGTTCCATTACACTCCCTTAGAAGTTAAGCAATCAAAAACCCTTGAAGAAGATGTGGATTTTGGGTAAAATGGCTTTATGAATTGTTAAGTATGACCTGTGTGCTTTATCTAGTAAGTTTATGTGCGTTTGCAGTTTCTATCCCTGGTAATAGTGCATAATTTCACTTTGTCTTCCACTATAGACCGCACAGGTAAATCAACAAAAAGTAAAAATCAAAATCAAATTCCAGAAGCATTGTTGGTCAAATATATCCCAACTGAAAGCTTTTAGGTCATATCTATTCGAGCCATACCACTCATATCATGGAGCTAATTCCCTTTCATCAAGGAACCATAATCCCCCAATTAGAGGATATCAACCTCCTCTTTTAGATCTGAAACATCTTCCTCTTGGCCTATAAATTGATTGGAGGATAGAGAGATTAGGAGGTTCATAAAATATAACTTATGTTGTTGGATTTAAATTGGAAGGCTTATAAGCTAAGGAGATGGTTAGAGGAATTTGGGAGGAACCTGATGACATCAAGGAAAAGGTTGTAAGGCTCTTATTTATCCTTCAATTGATAAAAATGAATCCTTTTTCCCATTGTATTGCCTTATTCAAATGATGAATGGTTTATGATTCTTTTGATATTCAGTAAGATAATCTCAATTTCTAATCTCCTTGATCATTAGATTAAGCTTGTTTGAATTTTTATGATTGCATATGCCTTTGATCTCTTTTATGTCTGTGATTTCAGGTCTTTTTGAGCATTTGTAAGCTTCATCGAGACAGAACAAGGATTCTACTACAAGAATTTCACAAATAGGTAAGAGGCTTATTCTCCTACTCTTGTATTTGCAATTTGAACAAAATAAGCTTAGGGAAAGAGTCATCCAATTGTCTGTTTATTTCTACTTTCCTTTAGGATCTAGAGAGATCGCTCTTGTCAACAAGAGGGATTTATCCGCTGTAACAAATTGGTGACTCCGCTGGGGAACGTTACTGTTATCTTCTCTTTCCTTGGATTTGCTTTTCGACCTTTGTCATTTCGTTGGACCCGAGTCTTGGTAAATTTGTGATATTTCAGATTTTCTGAGTTGATTGCTTAAATTTTTATTTTTTCTTGTACTTCCTAGACTTGTGTGGTTTTTATTCACCCACAGAGTGAAAATATGCATAATTTTTTCATTAAGGAACTTGCACATGTGTGCCAGTTTACAGTATTGACCTATGCAATTCCTAGAAATTTTTGAAAAATTAGGTTTTCTCTTAGCTAGAGTCTGAGTTTTGGTTTTTGAAAGTGTCATCATGTTTGTTTTGACTGTCCAATGTCTTTCATAAACTTTTTTGAGTGCTTTATGACGTATTTTTGGGAATTATTCCTTTTTGCAAAATTGATTAGGGTTTTGTCTAGCTTGTTTGTTGACTAATAAAAAATAGGTACGTTGTCTTCAAGATCACCGTATTTCTATCTTTTTCTGTCAAATATACCAGATCCATTATTAATCTTTCTTATTTGTGATGAAATTATTTGTTTAATCACAAATTAGGGTTTCTTGGAAATTGTTATGTTTTGTGAAGAATTGCTTTCATTGTGATAAAAGGAAATCATTTCTTTTCAGTTTTGAAATATTTCATAATTACATTCTGACATCATTAGGTTAAAGCAATCTTTAGGGAAATTCCATTTTTTCCAAACTTTTGCTTGATTTCTGTGTGTTTCAAAATTTTGAGTGATAAATGATAAAAGACATTTTGGGTTTGTTTGAACTCTTAGGCAAATTTTGGTGAAATTGTGAGTTTTACATTTTATTCAAAGAAATTATTAATTTCCCTTAATTAGGATTTCATTGAAAGATAGAATACAAATTGCATGTTTGGCTGCATTATAATTTCGAGTCGAGTCATAATATCATAATATCATAAGTTTCACTCTCAATACCTATTGAGTAAATAATAGCTTAATAACACAATGTTAATTAAAATCAATTAGAATATTATATTTTTTAGGGCTCTTACCACCTATAGTAGATTAAGTGTAGGGCTTTGGAATAGGAAAGTGAGTAAAATTTCCAAAGCTACAAACAAACAATAGAATCTTTCGTTTGGGAGAGAAATCCAATTATTTCAAATTTTCTCTGGGAAGCTCTTCTTATACATGAGTTAAGCATGAGATCAAGTCAAATCTGGTGAATTGATCATACCCACTTCATTGGCTCTGATAGATAAATTTTCATGTATTACAATGTTGTCAAAAGGTACTCACGGTCACTTGAAAGTAAACCTCCAATTAACCATGTTGAGGAGCTTTCAAGGGGATTGAGCTTTGTTACTGTACTCTTGCATGTATATCTAATTTACGACTATCGCCTCAGGTAGAATTTTTGTAATTGGTAAAATTAGTGACCATAATCCTAGGGTTGTACCTAAGGTCATGACAGAGGGAAGGTCTTGTTGTGCCTGGAACAAATGTTGGCTAGACTCACTTGGACTTTTTGGAGGGTAATCTTTGCTCAAGATGGCATAAGCGAAGTTACTTGCCCTGGATCGTTTCATTAAGCAGGTTGTCAATGTAACTGGTTCCAAATGCTCATATCTTTAAAAAAATCACCTTGATCTCTACGACGTTAGATTTCATCACCACCTAGTAATTATTGATCTCCATGACAAGTCATTTTGTATGGTTTGAATTTCTAGATTTATTAGCATGTGTTACCTTGTTTATTTTTTTTTTACTTTTTAGAGGCTTTAGGTATGATTTTGATATTGTGTGAATAATTAATTATTAAAAGGAAAAGATTTCATCATGGGTGAATTACCGAGACAATCACATAGAATATTAGGCCAACCCCTTGAATATATGCCAAGTCAGCTAGAAAAGATTAAAACTGAAAAATTAAAGTCAAAAGGATCTCAGACTACAAATGAACCTAAAAATTTTGATGTAATAGGAACTGAAGTAAATCAACCAGAAAAAATTTCCATTCAAGAACCTGAAGTAACAAAACCTAAATTTGATCAACCTCAAACACTAGAATTACACTTAGAAGTAGCCAATCCAAAAATTACTGAACTTATTCAAACAAAATTAGATACTGGAGAGAATTTGGATTCACAATTAGCCAAACCAAATATCAAAGAACCTAAGTCACCTTCATTTTCTTTAGCCCCTACTCCTCCATGTTCACCACGAGTAAAACTTCTTATTACTGATAGTCTACCTACTGGTCTTGTTAGTATCGAAGAACTCACCTCTGACAAAGAGGAAGAATTGCCACATACACCAATTTCTACCGATGGTCAAGTAGATAATCCATAACTTATTTTTTATGCTTTTTGACTTAACCCTTGGTATTTTACACCCTTTAAATTTTTAGGTCAAGCCCTTCCATGATACACTACTCCTTTTTCTATTTTACTTGGATTTTATATGTCTATAATAACTTCTAGGTACATGTCATCAGATACTTCTATGCTTTTTACTTCTCCATAATCACTTTTATATGGTGGCCCATCATTCCCTCCTAGATATCACTCTCTTATAGGAACTTATTCAGGAGCCTCTCCTTCAAATCAACCTTTGATTATGTCAATTAGTTTAATCGATTCTACTACCCAAGGCTTGACATCTGATTAATATATAAATATGATTTCTAGCAATGTAGGTAATCCTCAAGTTAACTGCATAGGAAGTTATTACCCACCTCAGGGGCAACCGTTATATCCTCCTCCTGAGGGACAAAATCTAGTTAGATATTACCCTACGGTTAGAGGGAAACCTCCTACCCGAAATTATCCAAGTTATGGTCAAATACCTCAAGCCGGTTTAAGTCAACCTATCGTATCTCAACCCATTGTCGGTACTTTGTATCCTAGGATGAAAACAATCTGGAATCCTTCATATAATCAACAACCAATACCAATTTCTCCTCAAATGCCAATTTATCAACGAGTTCAATTTTTTGGACAACCTATTGGATAACCTGTTCAAGGTATTCCTATTCAATTCCAACAACTTGTCTAGGGTAATCCATCAACACCTTTTCAGCAACTGCTCCAGCAACCTATCCCAAGTACTCCATAAACTCTGGTCTAGTTTTCTCTAGAATTTTATGTTCAAAACTTATTTCTTAGTTCACCATCAAGTCTCATCCTTGGAGTATCACAAATAATTGTTCCAATTACTTCTCAAGTAACAGTGCAGCCAAATACTCAGACTATTCCTCAGGCACCTGTTTATCGAATTGTTCCTATGGTCTAGTCTATTCCCCAAATACCTATGGTACAACCTAGTATACCATATGTGAAAACATCATTCCAAGGACAAGCTTTTCACGGTCAACACGAGAGTCAATTCTTTCAAGGCCAACCTTTTAAAAATAAATTCTTCCAAGGTCAAACTTTGTAGAGTCAATCCTTTCAAGGAAAATTTATCCAAGGTCAAATGGGTTAGGCTCCTCCTTTTGAGAATCAACCATACAATAATCATACTTTTCAAGTGTCAATTCAACCACAATTTGGTATGGCTCATCCTGGATATCCAAGAGGTATGAAAATTCCAACTGCTCAGGATATTCAAGGATATCTTGGGTATCCTCCTCCAGGAATAGGACTTGTCCCTTTGGGTTATCAATACTCGCAACGAGACTCTAACCATTAGTTATCATTTATTGCAACTTTGGATTTACCGTCAATCTATCTTGGTTATCAAATGATCCCATTTTCTATCTAATTTTTTGGTCGGCAATCCCTATGAAGTTTCCTAGTGACATTCCAAAATTTGAAGGTAAACCAAGAGAGGATCCATCTAATCACATGATTAATTATCATATTTAGTTCCCCTTGAACTCTTTAGTTGATGATTCCATTAGATTATGACTTTTACGATGAACCTTAACTGGTTCGGCATACAAGTGGTATGTTGAATTACCATGAGCTTCTTTCAGTTCTTTCAATGCCATAGCCACTTATTTTTTGACACATTCTCAATTACCCATCCAACATGATAATGGTACTGAAATTTTAACTTCTCTGAAACAGTCAATGTCTACTTATATTTCAGGTCATATTCATGGATGGAGATGAAGAAGTCGTTTAGTTAAATTTTATATCCCAGATCAGATCTTAGTCGAATGGTTGACCAAATAAATCTTACGGATAATTACTAAAGATTTTGCCAAGGGTGGCATTGTAATTGAAGAGCAAGTTGTCACTCATGCCTAGTACTTAGATCTTTTTTATACTTAGTCTGGTAGTTTGTATGAAAAAAATCCAATTTTCCTTGTCCAGGTCAAACCAACCCAGCTCTTACAAGATCACACGTCATTGATGGTGTGATTGGTTTTGTTAGAAAAAAATATATGACAGAAAAGTAAAATTCTAAAAGGACTCAGATTTTTGCCTTACTAGATTCACCCGAAGAAGATCCTTCTCCTGAAATTACTTCTGAAATAAATTTTGTAGATTCATCTACTGGTAAAAACAAGCAATATGAAGGTAAAAATAAAGAAGGAAAAGCCAAAAAAGACACTACTCCTAAGGAAAAACCAAACAAGAATGAACTATTTGACGAAAAGAAGAAATGTCTCTATCCTTGTTTAATCTCTGATGATGATCATTATACCAAGGAATGCCCTCATTGCATCAAAGTTTCTAAATTTGTTAAAGGTTCACCTACTCCCACTATTTTGAAGGATCCATTTCCTTTTCAAGACAATAAGATGGTTTCCCATAACCCATCTTCCTCTTACACATCAGCAGACATTATGATGATGTCTTCGCAAGTTATGGTAGCTACGAGGTCTGAAGACTGTGGATCTAAAAGTCATAGTGTGGATGGAAATGATTCTAGTTCACCTACTCATTCTTGCAAATCAGATTCTCCTCTTTCTGAACTTTTACAAATTGAAAAAACTAATCTTGATATGGTAATTCGACCACCTCCTAAGGGTGTTCTTCGAAATTCATATTTTAATCCTCGTGCTAGAGCTACTTAGAATTATGATATTGTTGAAGATTTGGCTATGTCACCTTCGGCAATGTGGGCTCTCGAAGTGCTACAGACTTCTCTAGCACAAAGGGAATTACTATTATCAGCTATAGGATTAGTTGATCCCCAAGACTCTAATCTAATCATTTTTTATCTTGAAAATCATGTACCCAAAATCCCACATCAACTGGCCTTCTAGATACCAGTTTTAATCAAGATGAAACGAATTTCTCGAATGGTAATTGATGAAGGAGAATCTACATGTATTTTGTTATTAATTATTGGAGATATTTAGGTTCTCCAACTATCAATCAACCTCCAACAACTGTAAAAGAATTCGATGGAAGAGATTTTCAATCTTATGGAATTTTGAACGATCTGCCTGTAGAATTAGAAGATAAAATGATTGTAATTGATGTTGAATTCATCGATGCTCAGCTTGATTATAACCTATTACTGGCCCAAATTTAGACTTATGCCATGTCTGCTATCGTCTCATATTTTTTTGAATGATTATGTTTCCTTATAAAGGAAAAATAATGAAGATAGACCAACTATCCTATTACAGTTTGGACCCTAACTCTACTAGTAGTGTTCCCTTTGTTGGAAAATCGATTATTGAATATGAGGATGTTGGTGTTGTTCTTCTTAAAGACTCATGTCTTATGGGAACTTTCGTGTTCCCTCCACCAAATCTTCCTCATAATGTTGCCCAAGTCAATATGATTACATCAAGCACTTTTGAATCTTCGGATCCTTGGAAAGTGCCTTCAGAGTCATAATTAGCCTTGTGCGATGATCAGATGCCTCTTTGTCCTTTTGAATTTTCTTATGAGGAAGTTCAACCCTTTTCCAACCTGTCACCATCCAAAAATGATTGAGGGAATACGACATTGATGATTGTTCTCATTTGTCACGTTTAGAACCAATATCGATACCTAATCCTTTTGACAGAGAGTTTATACTAATGATGGCATTATGGAGGTAATGACTTTAGATAAAATGCCTTGGGACGATTACCATCATCACTCATCTTTCTTACCTTGCCTTGACAAATTCAAGAATAATTTTTCTTTTATGTTTTCACCTGAGTTTGTCTATAATCCCAAATTCTTGATGTCTATTCTTCATTCCAAATCTAAAAAGAAGTTAGAAAACATATCAGCAACTATGTCAATAAACATCTCAGTGGAACCAGGAATTGCTAAAAATATTCTTATGGGAGCTTCTTGTTCTTTTGAATAAATTCAAACATATAAAGCCCTATTCCAGGAATTTCACTACATTTTTGCTTAGTCTTACGAAGAAATGCCAGGAATCGATCATAGTATTTTAGTGCATGAAATTAAGACTTATCCAGACACCAAACCTATTAGACAAAGATTGCATCTCGTGCATTCGTGAAAAGTTGTTGCTATAAATGTTGAAGTTGAAAAACTATTCAAAGCAAGCTTTGTTTGCCCCATTCCTTTAACTGATTGGGTATCAAATACTGTACCAATTAATAAAAAACAAGGAACCATTTGAATATGCATTGATTATGGGGACATTAACAAGGATTGTTCAAAATACAATTACCCAACACCATACAATGATAAAATTGTTGATGAATGTGTTGAAAATGAGATTTTCTCTTTCATGGATGGATTTTTTTATTAGAACCAAATAAACATACTCCATGTCAATCATCATAAGATTGCATTCATCTACCCATGGGGAACTGTTACATATCATAAACTCCCATTTAGTTTAAAGAATGTTGGCGCAACTTTTCAAATAACGATGTCTTACGTGTTTCAGATATCAAAAATATTTTCCAACCCAAATTAGATGACCTACCAGCTCAATCGTAGAAATGGCAAGATCATCCATCAAATTTGAAAGAAAATTTCATTAGATTTAGGCACTACAATATTCATTTGAATCTACACAAATTCATTTTTGCATATAATAAAGTCAACTTCTAAGGTTTTTTGTTTCAAAATAAGGCATTTGTGTTGACCCTCTTAAGGTAGAGGCAATTATAAACTTGCTTGCTCCTTCTATTCTTCGTCAACTCTAGAGTTTTTCGGGGAAAGAAAACTTTTTACGTAGATTCATATTGAACTATGCCGAGATGACCAAAGGTTTTACCCGAATTTTGTAAAACGACATTCCTTTCATTTAGAATGAGCTTGTTGAAAAAGATTTTGATGCATTGAAATACGCGTTGACCCATGCACCATTATTGCATCCGCCTGATTATCATCATGATTACTTTCTATATATAGCTATGTCAGATGCCACCATTGGCATGGTATTAGTAAAGGAAGATGAATCTAACAATGAACATGTGATATATTACCTAAGTTGAAATCTCACTAAAACTAAGATCAACTATGCACATGTGGAGAAATTAGCATTGGAAGTTGTTCAAGTTGTTCAACATTTTCGTCACTATATACTTTTGCGAAAATGACAGTCATTTCGAATTGCAACTCTATGATGTATATTCTTACCAACAATTTCTAGGGGGGAAATACTCCAAATGGATACTCAATTTACAGGATATTAATTTGGAATTTGAAAGATCTAAATCAAAGAAATCATTAATTTTCACTGAATTTTTATGTGACTTTCCCTATATTGACACATAAACAGTGGTAGAAGATTCTCTGGCAGATTAATCTCTCTTTCTAATTAGTACATCTAACCCTTGGTATGGATATATCATCACATATCTTCAAACCCAAAATTTTAGGCCTGAGTTATCTTGAACCGATCTTCGCTACATCTGCTACCAATCCCAACAATATAACATTCTTGGTGACACTCTTTATCGTCCGGTATTGACTCTATCTTTGGACAATTCTTAACTCTGCAAGAGGCTGAAAAAGCACTAAATGATTTCCATTTTGGAGCATGTGGTGGTCATGTGTCTAGGTATGCCACTGCCCAAAAGATATTGCACGCTGGCTATTTTTGGCCTTCCATGTTTAAAGATTGCATTATCGCAGTAAAAAAATTCCATGATTGCCAGGTTTATGATTGCAAGATGCGAGTGCATCCAACTCCTCTTCACCCTATTATAGATGTCAATCCTTTTTCATAATGGGGCATAGATTTCATCACCTGTAACCCTCACTCGGATCGGGTGCATGGGTATATTATCCTTGCAATTGATTACTTTACAAAATGGGCTGAGGTGATGCCTAGATACAAGGAAGACAATGAAACTACAACAATTTTCATTTTTGATCATGTGATTGCTCGGTTCAATGTCCCACAGGCCATTGTTACGAACCATGGTAGCCATTTTCATAAATTTATAATGATTGAACTATCTGTACAGCGCAGCCTACGCCATGATAGCTCTACCCCTTACTATCCATAAGAAAATGGTCAAGTCGAAGTTGTTAAAATTTTTTTAACAAACATGATTAAACAAATAGTTGGCATTCATAAAGGAAATTGACATATCATGCTTTTTTCAACCTTTGTGGCATACCGTACTACTGCGAAAACCTCTACGAGTTTCACTCCCTTCAAACTTGTTTATGGTTTGGAGGAAGTTTTTCCTATTGAATGTGAAATTCCATCCCTAAAATGAACCAATGAGTTATTACCATCTACCTCTACATAGGAAGAGCATTTTTGGCATTTATCACATTTGGATGAAACTCATCGTGAGGCTGCATTGGCTTCATAAAAAATGAGTCAAAGCTCAATTTGATCAAAACATAAATCCTCGTTCTTATGCAAAAGGTGACCTAGTGTTGATCTATGATCAACCACATGACAAATTAGGCACAAGTAAATTCGAGCCTATGTGGCATGGCCCTTACATTGTAAAACATACATTAGCTAAAGGAGCCTATGAGTTGGTTGATTATGATGGTGTCTCTTTGGGAAAGCCCAGAAATGGCCTTTATCTAAAGATATGTTATGCATAAAATATTTCATGGAGATTTGTACATTGCTTGTATTATAATTTTATAAGTGTGTGTGCTAGTTTTAGCATTTTTTACAGTCCACTACTACTTCTCTTGTTTATCTTGTTTTACACTTGATTTACATATTTCAGCATTCCCTCAAACTTATATTGGCTTTGCTTATGGCGCTAGTCATAGTACTCATAATTTGTCTTCTGCAACTTGAGTCATCTATTCACCCAGTGATGAGTTAGTTTCTATTCATGGGATATGCCTTGGTCAAACAATGAAAAACATAGAAGAATATAGTGAAATAATTGAACTATTATTAGATGCCATATCATTTGACATTCAACGTTTGATTATTAGATTAGATTCGCAACTCATAGTATTACATTTAAACAGTGTCTACACAATAAGAAGTTCATCAATGTTAAGAATGTTTTTATGGTCCATCTCTTGGAAAGGAAGTTTGATTACATTGAATATCAACACATTCCAAGAAATTTAAACACATTAACTGATGCATTAGCCAATCATGTGTTAAATAGACATTTGCAACATTTGTAAGCAAAAATAATATCAATCCATATACTGAACAAGATAAACTAAAATCAAAAGTAGTATTTTTTCATTAGATAACATCTATAGAGAGTGTTATACAAAAATATGTCACCCAAGGACATAAGGTCTCGTGTTCGTTATTATCTTAATACGCCGATACAAAAATCAAAATATAGCCCTAAAAGACTAAGCAGCTAAGCATGATGATGATCATGATAGCAAACTATAGCATGAGAAACCTAGTGTAACAATTGGCTGAGCAGTCCTAGAACCCCAACCAAATGCCTCTAGTTCTAGAGAGGAAAATCATCAGTCCCAGTCTGTAGGATATCTATAGTCAACCTCTCTAGGTTGTATTCTAGCTCATCCAATACCTCTACTACCTCTAGGTTGGGTGTTGCAGCTACTATAGGCTAGTCACCCCACCTATCAAAACATCGTAGCCCTGCTGGTTGAACTAGGCCCACATCTGTGTATGCATTCTGAATAATTAGCCTTGAAAGACAAAAACCACATAAACTTTAAAATTTGAAAAAGAAACATGAAAATGAGGAATTTTTACCGAAGTCACCCCATTGTGTCCCTGTTGGAAGTGGGATATTGGGGTCACCCCTATAATCCACCCTGCATATGGGAAATCCTCAATCGAGATAATCTGTTGACCCAACCATACAAAAAACTCAGGAGCATATCTCACCACCAGACCATCACCTCCATGACGAGCCATAAGTGAAACCCACCTCAACATCTGTGGATCTCGAGGCCCTCTTGCATCCAACAAATTTTTTGTGGCTTGAGGAGTGGAATCCTCTCTAGATCGAAATAAATCATAATGGCACCATAACTAAAATTCTTCGGTTTACCATTCTTAGCTTTGGTCAGTTTTCCTTTCATATTGACAACCATTGCCTCACACTAATTAAAAACCATGGACTCCCAACATTCCACAGCAGTCTGCATTTGGGCCTTTGTGGCCAAGTGAAGAGTTGCACTGCCACACAACTTGCTAATAGTGAAAGCTATGGTCCTCAATTCTAGGTTCCCAATAGTCTGAATATCAATCCTACCATTCTTGAGTTGTGCATCCTTGCAATATTTTCGTAGATATCCAAAAGTAGTATCTCGACCCAACCTTTGCCCATATAAAGAAATATCACCCCCTCTACTAGAGATCCTAGTCAAAAAGTATATATCATTGGCATCAATGGTGACACGATGATCCCCAATCACGAAACACTTATGTTGGACATCTTATGTTCTCACTAACCATGTCATGAGCTCTACCTGAGCTTTCGTTCTCGGAATAATCCAATATTTCTAGAGGCCACAATTTCTCAAAGCCTACAAAGTTGTCAGATCAACCAAAGTTGTTGAATATTGGGCTTTATGTTCTCTCTCTATCCATTCCACTTTTGAATGGTCAATTATCTAGAAAATGACATTTAGAAGGAGTTAGAACAATTTTTTAAAACAAATTTGGAACTTTTGGGGGCATAATTTCCGCATTTTTAAAACCCTCGGCGCTCACGCGACCGCTTTTTGGTAAACAGAGAGCAATTACGTGGATACTCGGGAGAATTTACACGTAGGTCATGTTTCTCAATACACCAAAAATTATCAGCCTATGTGTTCTTGATGAAGAGTTCCTGCAAAAGCCCAAGGGCAAATTTTTAAACATGGAAACCCCCCAAAAAATAAATCAAAGGCTAAAAATGAAATGTAAATGGATGAAAATGTAGCTATTGAAGAGATATCTTATCTGGAGGAAAAGGTTCATGATTTCATCCACCAGTTTGCTTGGAATCGACCTCGGAAGTTTGGTGGTAAAAAGCCCTCTTTCTGCTCTCAAACTAGTTAAAAAATAAATGGTAAAAATAAAGTTACTTTTTTTAACTTTGATAAGTTTTTGGGTGATTACAATATTATTTGTATGCCTAGGACCTTTTAAAAGTAAAATAATTTAGTGTTTTTAACTCTAATATCAAGTAGTTATGATAATTTATTGAGTTTAATGTGCATAACAGGTTATAGTCTTAATTTGACATTGAGAAAACTTTTACCACTTTTCATGCTCTTAAAAATCACAAAAAAAGCGAAAATCTAGAGTTCTCTTTTCATCCCTTTTCAAACTCTCAAAAACATGAAAACACTGTCAGGCACTTGATTGTTTAAACTCGTAAAAGTAAATGAACAACCGTCCACCTAGTATAATTTTACCTCTTTTACGGACTGAACTGGACTATTTACGAAAAAGGTATACATTGACTTATTATGGTCAATAGATTTATCTCCTACATTATTTTGTCCTTTTTTGGGCTTGAGGGACTAAATTTATGAAAAAGAACACTATGGAGTTTACTCCCTAAAACTGAAAAACATAGAGCTTTACTTTCTCTAGGCTCATTAAAATTTTACGGTAAAAGAGTTGAATGTGTTTTCTTTTTGTGTCTTTTCAAATTCATTAAACATGAAAATGACATCGAGTTACCCCTTTATTGGACTCGTAAAAATCAAATAGTATAATGCTCATTAACCATAATGAGATTGAACCACTCCTTCTTAGGGTTCATTAAAGATACTTCGAAGGACTCATTCGAAGGATGAGCTTACAGGACAAGCATATGTTATACTCCTCAAGCCTGTAAAAAATAAAGAGATACTTTCCAGTAATGGTGGGAGTGAACTGGGAAAGGGTATTCATTTCAAATTCATTATAAAAGTAGAATGTCACTCTTGAACATGACACTCTATCACACCTGTGTCTAGGTTGGGAAATCTATTTGTCTTATAGTAAATCAATCCCCATTGAAAGTCTTCAACTGGTTTTGAGTATTATCATTGAGTCAAATGTTTCCAAGTCAATTGTTGTGTCGCTATGTGTTCTAGAGAAGTTCAACCTTAGTTCATGTTCCTTTGAAAATTTTAGCCTTGAATCGTGTCAGTCATCCCTGAGTTAGTCCTTTCAAACTATTATTCAAAACTTGACATTGTGTTTCATGTCGTATGATTTCCTGCGACAGGTTGCTTCCTATCGACTTCAGTTCATTATCTAGGAAGTTGATCTGGAAACCTTCAGTACCTTGAAGCATGCATGACTTAATGGCAAGTTTCTCACTTTCGATGATAGGTTCTCATCGTTGGCCTTTGATCAAACGACTCTATGAGTGTCTAACTTTAGATCATCTTTTCACACTCTATAGATTGTACTAAGAGTACCTTGAGAACCATTTTCATTTTTGGAGGTTTCTCTCATGCTTGTTAATGGTTCACATCATTGACCGATAATCAAGTGGTTTCTGCCATGTTCAACTTCGAGACATGCACTCACATGGCTAGATTCATACGATATATTAGGAAATAAAGATCAAGATCCTTGATCTAGTTTCATCAATCTAGGTCGCGAGGAGATATATATTCATGATTATGTAGAAAAATTCCTAGCTGATGGTTACATCCATACTATGTCTACTATGGATATGATTCTTGAGTTTTTTCGTACTTGTTCATTGAGTTAGTTTTACTCTGAGTATGGGAATGCCGACCTCAATGATGATTATATATTTCATTGTAGTGCTTGAATGTTGCTTGCAAGTTTCCAACCATTGTCTCTGATCTAATCTTTTGCATGATAAAGCAATTCAATCTTTAAAAACTTATTTTTCAGACTTCACACTTTAGGGGGCAATCTGTTACACGTCATTGTGTCACCATGACATTTTCTCATTAAAATGGATCTCTCGCCATCCATAAACATGTTCCATTACACTCCCTTAAAATTCAAACAATCAAAAACCCTTAAATAATATGTGAATTTGGTTAAAATGACTTTATGAATTGTTATGTATGACCTGCGCACTTTTCCTAGTAAGTTTTTGACCATTTGTAGTTTCTATCCCTGATAACTACACTCTATATTCCACTATAGATCACGCAAGTAAATCAAAGAAATGTAAAAATAAAAAGTGAATTCCAGAAGCACTGTTGGTCAAATATATCCCAAATTAAATCTTCTAGGTCATATCTATTCAAGCCATACCCCTGAGATCATGGAGCTAATTCCATTTCATCAAGGAACCCTAATCCCCCAATTAGAGGATCTCATCCTTCTCTTTTGGATATGAAATTTCTTCACCTTGGCCTATAAATTGACTAGAGGATAGAGGGTTTGGAAGGTTAAAAAAAGATACAATTATGTTTTTGGATTTAGATTGGAAGTATCAACTAAGGAGAGTTTAGAGGCATTTTGGAGGAACCTCATGACATTTAGACAAAGGTTGTAAGGCTCTTCATTATCCTTGAATTAATACAAATGAATCTTTTTTCCCATTGTATTTTCATATTGAAATGATGAATGGTTTATGATTCTTTTTATATTCAGTAAGGTAATCTCGATTTCTAATCTCCTTGATATTTAGATTAATATTGTTTGAATTGTTATGATTGCATATGCCTTTGATCTCTTTTATGTCTATGATTGTAGGTCTTTTAAATCATTTGGAATCTTCATCAAGATAGAATAGCGATCTTCATCAAGCATTTCGGAAATAGGTAAGAGGATTATTCTCCTACACTTGTAGTTAAAATTCGAACGAAATAATTTTAGGGAAAGAGTCATCCAATTATCTGTTTGTTTCTAGTTTCCTTAAGGATCTAGAGAGATCTCTCTTGTCAGCAAGAGGGATTTGTCTGTCGTAACAGTCACTTCTCTTGTAACTCACTTGTAACACTAGGTAATTGCACAAAGGAACAAATAAATTACCATTGAGATGTGAAAGATGCTTAGAAGTGTTCTAGCAATGGTGTAAGAATGTGATGCATCACTTTGTGCTTCCTCTTGTCTCATGGAAGAATATGCACTCACAATATATTCAGTAAGGTATTTAGGCACAAAAGGTGATACCATTTTTTTTGTTTTTATATAAGCCGTAGAAAATATTAACCATTATAAGATTAAAAACTATTCAACATTAGAGTACAACAGTTTGAGCATTAATATCTAAAGAAGAGGTGACAATAAATCACTTGATGATGGAAGACTCAGGAGGAGTAAAGCCTAAAGTTGGTGGCTAACACATTTGATGCACTTATAACATGTGTCTTGAAATTTCCATATCACTATCGATATCGGCTCTATCAAGTATCAACCACAACAAGTCAAAATGAAAAAGAAATGTTGGAGGAATATTGATATTCTCTACATGTGTTCTTCATAGATCATACTGACCCCTATCATAATGAATAACATAGTATACAACAAAACTCAAAATTAAATTTCTATCATGAACAGAGGATACAGTGTACACTAAGATACTATAAAGCAAATATGATGTATTCTCTCCTTTCAAGTGAAGAGCATATAAGGAACTGTTAATTAGCCATGGAAACAGGAAAATAAAGTTAATAAAACTATAGATAGTTAAAGCTTAAACAAAAAACTACTAATTGAAAACAATTGATGTAAAAGAAAAATTATCTAAGAGCAAGGAAACCAAATCACGGTAAAAGTAGATTAATCCTTTTTGACCAATTCGAGTTCCTAAATAGGAGAAAAATTAAGGCCACTAGGCTCTTTGTACAAGTAAATATAAGAGTTTAAAGAGGTTTCAAATTTCTCTATCCTCCAATGTATCCTAATGGTTTAAAACTCCAAAAATCAAAATCTAACTCATACTTTTGATACAAGGTCTAGAACTGAAGATCACATAACACTTTAACAAGGAAAATTTGAAAGAAAATACACACAAAAGAATTAGTTAAAAATCAAAAGATGAATGAATCCCCAATAAGTGCAAGATTCCAATTACATATCTCTTCTATAAAAAAAACATTGATAAAACAAAATCCTTTACTTCTATACTAGACACTTTATGTGCATCCTAGTAGGTTGACGTTGTTAGGTCCCTATAATACTAGTGTATTCCCTTATTATTAACATCATTGTAGCCCCTTATTGTTATTTTTGTTCCCATATTTTCACCATATTTTGATTGTTTTGCCCCACAGAAGCCCATTATTGTTATTATTGTGCCCCTACATTATTATTGTTATGTCGGCTCTGATTATATTGTGACCCCTTAGACTCCTATATATATAAATGAGGTCCTTTCATTTGGATCATCCAAGAATTGTTCGTTTATGTAATGTAAAAGAGTTTTCCCTCTTGAAGAGGCTACTTTTGAAGTCGTTGATCTATCTCTTTCTTCTATTTTGTGATTTGGTTGCATAACAATTCATATCAAAGGTTTGGATTCTAGGGGTTTAGCTGCTTCAAACATGCCATCGTGGAATTTTCGCTATAACTTTGTTTCTAAAAACCTTCAAAAGCTGAAATTAAACCCATTTTAGCCTAAGTCGTGATGAACATTGTGACCTAATTCCAGATCTTGTCTCACTATTTTTTTAGAGATATGAACTGAGGATGTTAGGGTTTTTGCAAGCTCCTGAATTCGATCTCAAATAGGTCACCTTGGGAAAGGTCATAAAGTTCTAGATGAGAATTGGATTCAAATTTTGTAAAATGTGACACAAAGATAATGGATGGTAGTTTGTTGGGTATCGTTTACAAAGCAGAAGGTCAAAACAATGAAATGTGGCACATCGTACCAGTTCACTCTACTGAACCAATCTATAATCATGTCATCGCAGTCGATTGGGCATAACTCTTTCTTGGAAAATATAATCGCAATAATAATTGTGGGGTTGGAAAGAAAACTCAGCAATCTATTGTAGGCAGAAATTTCAGAATTTGGAGATCCAAAATTATAGGGTTACATTCATTTCAAGATCGAGCTCATACAAAGGAAAAAAAAATGTGTAGTTTTTTTAAAATTTGCATAGGTTTTGTTTGGGAAAGTAGTTTGAAGTGATTCAAAGGGAATTTTGAAGAATAATTATAATTCATTGATGACCCAAAGAAATAAAATGGAAACACCTAGTAAGCAACCTGAAATATCTACTATGACATGTGAAGGAGAAGAAGAATAAATGCAACATGATATATCAAAATTACGAGACTAGGTGAAACAAATTTCGCTCTCACAAAAAGTAACTGAAGCTAAGATGGATGGTTTAAAGAATGGAATGGAAGCTAATATGAATGGCATGGAAGCTAATATGGATGGTGTAGAAGAAAAACTTAAAGGCAACATGGAATATTTCAAGATAGATTTGACAAATTTGCTTCAATAAATGCTTACTAAAGGCGAAAGGGTAGTAAAGGAAACTCATGATGAGAACAAAAGAAATGTTAATCATGATTTCATAGACTCTAACAGTGGATTGAAGACCCACCAAGTTTCAAAGATCGATATGAGGAATTTTTATGGCAAGGATCCCGTACATGGATACTACAAATGGAGCAATATTTCGATCTCCATAATATGCAAAACAAACAAAAGGTACACATTGCAACTTTATATTTGGAACCCAATCAGTTTGTATGATATCAATGGATTTTCTCTCATAAAAAAATTGTCACGTGGTCAAATTTTACGAAATAAATGATAGCACATTATGAGGATGTAAAAAGAAACACATTGTTTATCCAATTCATAAATCACAAACAAAAGGGTTCAATAGTGGAGCACATTTAGGACTTCCAAAAGTTGAATACAAGGGTAAAAGATATTCTAGAGGATTATATGATTGATGTATTCATAGCGACTTTAAAAGATAACATCCAACATGAGGTTCTCCTTTGGGAACTTGATTCATTGGAGAAGGCATTCAGGTTGGCAAGAAAAATTGAAAGAAAAATTATGGCAACAAGGAAGTATACCACTCACAACTATAAAGATGGAAGTGGTGTTTCCTCTAGTCTTCCACAACATACAAGGTTGAAGCCACAACAATCGAAAGAAAAAAGAGCAAAAGGGATTTGTTGCAGTTGTGATAGCAAATACACTAAAGGTCATAAGTGTGCTGAGAAGAAATTATTTTACACAGATTGTGAAGAGGAGGAAGAAAAGGAACAAGAAACGTCAAAATAAGAGGATATACAAAAGGAACAAATGCTAGAGAAAGAAGAAATGAATCCGACCATATATTGTAGTGCATTGGCCGGAATTACCACTCCTCAAACTCTCAAGATAGAAGGACATATCAAGAAGAAAAAGGTGTTGATTGATTCGAATAGTACCCATAATTTTGTTCATTGTAAGATAGTCAAGGAATTCAATTGCTTCCTATATCCAACACCAGAGTGTCAAGTGATGGTTGCAAATAGAGGAACCATAAATTTCTCTAGAAAGTTCCATAATATCAAGCTATCCATGGGAGAATATGTATTGAATAGTCCAATGTTTTCCATTCCAATTGGTGGTGCTAATATTGTAATAGGAGTCCAATGGCTACAATATTTGGGTTTGATAGATTTTAATTTTCAAGAACTTTTCTTGAATTTTTTCAGAAGGAAAGGAATTTGAATTAAGGGGTATCGTAGGTAAACCAAGAAAGATAATCAACTCTAACTGCATGACAAATCTTCTAAATAAATAACAACTAGATGTAATTTCACAATTATGTTCGCTAAAGGTTCCCACATCGAAATCATTTATTTCTCCAAATATCCAAAAAGTCTTGGACAATCATCCCAAGGTCTTTGAGACTCCCAAAGCCCTCCTACCTATTTGTGAGCATGATCAAGCTATTCATTTGATTCCAAGAAGTGTTCCTCCAAACATCAGGCCTTATAGATATCCCTATGCACAAAAGACTTAAATTGAACGCATGGTTGTAGAAATAATAGAGGCTGGGATAATTCAACCTAGTCAAAGTTCTTTCTCTACTCTAGTAGTATTGGTAGACAAGAAGGATGGATCATGGCGCATGTGTCCGGATTATAGGGAACTCAAAAAGATCACTATTAAAGATAAATTTCCCATTCCTATCACTGATGAATTATTGGATGAATTGCATGGAGCAATTTACTTCACCAAGTTGGATATTCATTCAGGATATCATCAAATCAGAATGAAGACTGAAGACATTTTGGAAACAAAATTTAGAACTAATGAGGGTCATTATGAATGTTTTTTTCATGCCTTTTGGCCTTACCAATGCACCGTTTTTTTCATGCCTTTCGGCCTTACCAATGCACCTTCTACATTTCGAGGTTTAATGAATTCCATTTTCAAACCCTTCCTTAGAAAATTTGTGTTAGTATTTTTTTATGATATACTAATCTACAGCAAGTCTTGGAAGGATCATGTTCAACACGTTGGCAGGGTGCTCAAAATATTGGAGGAGAAACAATTATATCCAAAAACCTCTAAATGTTTCTTTGGAGTATAAGAGGTGGAAAATCTAGGTCATATTGTATCTCATGAAGGTGTTAAGATAGACCCTAGAAAAATTTATCCATTAAGGAATGAAAAATCCCCACATCCATAAAGCATTTGTGAGGATTTCTTGAGGTGACAGGGTATTATCACAAGTTTGTTAAGAATTATGGAGAATAGAAACACCTCTAACAACATTACTGAAGAAAGATACATTTTCTTGGACTCCAAAAGCAATGAAGGCCTTTGAACATCTTAAAGAGACAATGATCCAAGCACCAGTCTTAGCTACACCAGACTTCACAAAAACCTTTATTGTGGAATGTGATGCCTCAGGAAATGGAATTGGTATTGTTTTAATGCAAGAAGAAAGACCCATTTCTTTTGAAAGTCGTCTAATCAAAGAAAGTATTTACACAAAGCTATTTATGAGAAGGAAATTTTGGCAATACTACATGCACTTAAGAAATGGTGACCTTACCTACTAGGAAGACACTTTAAGGTAAAAATGGATCATGATAGTCTTAAATACTTTTTAGAACAAAGATTATATTTAGAAGAGTAGCAGGTCACAAAGATGTTGGGTTATGAATTTGAAATCATCTACAAGAAAGGGAAGCAAAAAGTTGTTACAGATGCACTGTCAAGAAAGGATGAGGATGTGGAAGCATTGCTTTCTTCCATTTCTTATCCAATCAGAATGGATAAACGAAGTAAGGGATGAATGGAAGAATGATGAAGAAGTGTGGGAACTCTTTCAAAATTTGCATAAAGATCCTAATACATCTAATACATTTAGTTGGAAAAATGATTTGTTATGGTACAAAGATTGCTTATACCTTTGTAATAATTCCCAACTCAAACAAAAGATTCTTCTGGAATTGCACACCTCTCCCTTAGGAGGGCACTCGGGATTTTAAAAACCTTACCACTTAAAAAGGAATTTTTTTTTGATGGCCTTAAATTTGATATTCAAAATTTTGTGGCAGAATGTTTGGTTTGCCAGCAAAATAAAGTTGAGACAATTAAGACCCCAGGTCTATTACAACCTTTATCCATTCCAAGTCAGCGTTGGGAGGAGGTTTCAATGGATTTTATCATAGTTTTACCTAAGTCCGAAGGAAAGAGTTTGATAATGGTGGTAGTTGATAGATTTACCAAGTACACATACTTTTCTGCATTATCTCATCCATTTAAAGCTAGTAGAGTTTCTACTGCATTTATGGAAACAATTCAAAAGCTACATGAAAACCCAAAGATTATTGTAAGCGACAGAGATCCCATTTTCACTAGAAATCTTTGGACATAATTATTTTCTTGTTTGGGTACTTAGCTAGCTCATAGGCCATCTTACCATTCTCAATTTGATGGGAAAACTGAGATAGTGAACAAATGTTTGGAAGGATATTTTTTTTGCTTTGTATCAGATAAACAGACACAATTGGTCAAATGGTTGCCTCTGGCTGAATGGTGGTATAACACTTCCTTCCATACTGGAGCAAAAATGACCCCATTTATGGCACTTTATGGATGTCATCCACCATCCATCACATCATATTTAAGATAAAACTCCAAGGTTCAAGCAATGGAAGATCACATTGAGAATCAACAACAAGTTCTCCAACTCTTAAAGGATAACCTCACTTTCGCGCAGAATAGAATGAAATAAAAGGAAGATCAACATCGCAGTGAAATAAGTTTTGATGTAGGTGATTGGGTATTTCTACAAATACAACCATACAAATAAATGTCCCTCAAGCAATCTAAGAAGGATAATAAATTATCACTAAATTATTATGGTTTGTACAAGGTGTTGCAAAAGATTAGCACTATGGCATACAAATTGGAGCTTCATGCATCTTCCCAAGTGCACCTAGTTTTCCATGTTTCATGCTTAAAGAAGGTTATAGGTGACAAGATCCCAGTTCAAACAATATTGCCAGAACTTGATGAGGAACAAAAAATCATATTGGAACCTGAAGCAGTCACAAAAACAAGAACTCGACAGCTACGAAATCAATCAATTTCAAAGTATCTAATCAAGTGGAAGAACTTACCTGCTAAAAATTCCACATGGGAGGATGAGAATTTTATACAAAAGCATCCATAACTACTCGGGCGTTGAGGACAACACTTTTTTGAATGAGAGGGGCATGTTAGGTCCATATAATACTAGTGTATTCCCTTATTATTATTTTCATTGCAGCCCCTAGTTGTTATTGGTGTGCCCATGTTGTCCCCATATTGTTAGTATTGTGCCCCATAGAAGCCCACTATTGTTATTGTTGTTCCCTTACATTATTATTTTTATGTCGACTCTGATTATATTGTGACCCCTTAGACACCTATATATAGAAAGGAGGTCTTCTCATTTGTATCATCCAAGAATTGTTCATTTGTGTAATGTAAAGGAGGTTTCCCCCTCAAAGAGGCTACTTTTGAAGTCATTGATCTATCTATTTCTTCTATTTTGTGAGTTGGTTGCATAACAGACACAACTCCATGAGATTTATCTCTAGAATTTAGGACATTCACAAACTCATATTCATGGTAGGACCTCATATGAAGCTACATTCAAACTAAATGATAATAATAAATACTAGGAAATATTAGCAGCAGACAGAATAACCGTTCATGCATTTAGAGAGGTTGTTATGCCCACCTTTGAAACGCTGACAATCGGTTGCTCCATCACTTCGTGAATAGAAGAACAGTCTGTCTCATCCATCTTATCAAATTCATTAATAACACATATACGCATGTCGACAAGCGCCTTATTCATCACATGGAAGATGCATTATTTATGTCATTTCTATGAAGGTTCCCAAAGATATATGTCGATAAAACCTCTAATGCATTTAGTCTAAAATAAAACAATTTCCGACTCTATAGAAACCAACAACTTAAACAATGGAAATAATAAAGCTAAAAAGCATACCAGGGCAACCCCTTCAAGGACCATTTCGTTGGTGATCGGGTTCCTTTGAACAACAAGTACCAGACCAACACCACTGCTTCCCTAAAATGTGGTGTAACTCCTCGAGTTTCCACACTGATCATGTGTTTCAACATATGACTCTTTTCAACTCCAGGATATCCCATCAAACAAACATGCAAATCACCTCTTATCTAAAAGTAAAACAGAAATGTGAGCAATAAATATAAATTTTTCATTGTAGATAGACTCTAGAGACAAGATAAGTGATAATAACAAGGCATTTTTCTTTAATAGTCACCAACAAGGTAATCAAGTTTCTCTGTAACAGATATTCAGTAAAATAATTATACCTTCATTTCATCCTTGAGTTTTATAATTGAGGCACCAACAAGAAGCAAAATTAGGGATTTTCTTACATCCTCGTGTCCAAATATTTCTAGAGCTAAATAACACACAAGCTTGTTGTAGATGTCCCCATCGTTAGCAAGTCGTTTTATTCTTTCTTGTTCATCACCTTGTAAAACGTACATAGGGGTGTTTTAAATCAATGAATAAAATAAGAAATATAGAGAAAACATGGATCAAATAGAAATCCTCCATCCATAAAAGCATTGTCAAATCAATTATTGAAGTAGTGAGTGGACTGTATTCATTTTCATGGTTAGACTGTTAGACTAGTTTCAATGTGCAAACATTTTAAATGAGATATTTAAAAATGAGGGACAGAGACAAATAATGAATAAACACTAATGATTCAAACATGAAGGATTAACAATGACTCTTGACTTACTAGACTGCTAAGACACATAATTTTATATGAGAAGACCAACAATCCCTAATTAGTGCTTAATGTTTAAATGACACAAAACCCTTCACTTTGTCTTTAAACAAAAATGAATCTCATTCATAAAAAAAAAATGAAAGAAATAATGGTCGAAATAATAAAAAAGCATCATAGCTAATATTAAATTTAATTCAAATCAAATGTTAGACCCTCGTGTCTGAAAAGTTATGCATATCCAAATTATGCTTGAACTACAAGAGAATGAGGAAGATTCCTTTACAAAAGATAAATAGGTATAATCAAAATTACTCTTCATATATTTTCTTGAAATGAGTAATCATCATTGCATCAAGATATGTATCAACCTATAATCCTGCTCGCATTTCTCAAAATTGTGTATAAGGAATAGGAATAAATATTCTAGAGATTTGCACTAGGTCACCCAACCTAACATGAGGAATCCATTTTCAATATGAATGGCTTGTAATGTTTTTTGTTGTAACAAAATCCAAATATCATGTAAACAACAGAAAAAATGTAAACACTTGATAGAAAAAACACACCTTCGTTGTAAGTTCTCCTCTTATGTGTATTACATTGATCTAGGTATATGCCCTTTGGGCACATGCTCTGATAACTCCTAAATTTTATCCTGCAATGAGATCAGTCAAATTAGTTGTATAGTTCCTTTGAGTTGAATTTTTCTATTGGGAAATATTTGATATTATACATAGTTTCAACAAAAACATAATCTCCTTAGATCAACATGTTGACGGTGCTGGACCTGCCAACATGTCAAGGGGATCTCCCCGGTAAGAAATATCAATTAAACCTCAAACCGTTTGGTGTAGGAGTCCTAGCAGTGGGTCATATAGAAATGCCTTGACCACAATTTTGCACAGAGGCAAGTAAGATAACTATGTTAGTAGCAAGGGTGTAACCACTGCGTTGAGTCAAGGAAGGTGCATGAGAGGTTCTAACACATGTGGGTTGAGATGAGTGTGCCCCTTGGCAACCTGTAGTAGTACTCGGATGGAAAGGGAACACATGAGCGAAGATGCATCACAAGCTAGAAAGAAAGTCAGTTGGAAATCCAAAGTGATGGTTAAACCAATCAACACATTTCAGAAAGATTCATACATGCTCATACAGAACAGTCCATATATGCGTGCATAAGAAAGCAAATACATATGTCATTTAGAGTAAACAAGACAACTGGAATACAATACAACATATACATGAAACGTGATGGCTCTTATTATATAAAGAAGTGTAAGTTCTAGTCATACAATACATCTATGTACACCCACTAGCCCCAACAGTGGAACATTACAACCACATCTGCCTACTCCTCAAAAGAGATGTACTAGCTCCATGCAGTGGTGAAGCCAAGTTGTGTTACAATACTATCTAAGCTCTCTCCAAGATAGTATTATTGGAAGCTTGGCTGACCAAAAGCCAATACAATGAGTTATGAGGGACTATTTATAGCAAAGGGTGGGGTGGGCCTTGACCTTCCCTTTTGTGACCATTCAACTACCCTCATGACTCTTCACCTACTCTATGACTATTACATTCACTATTGACACTTGACTTACACATGACATGAACTAAAATTATAATGCACATGTACCCATGTGAACAAAATGGCTTGAGCAATCCAAGCTAGACATCACTCTGACTTAGACAACCATGGAAGTCCAACTCCTCAACATCCTCATGATGGTCAATAGTAACACATTGATGCCAAGATTTGTAGTCCTTGATGGTGTCCGTGTGTTTCGCGGTGACATCCATATGAAACCTGACTCTTGCATCCATAGCATCCAAGTACACTAATCGGGCTCCTCTATCCAAATCATTTGAAAGCATGTGCATCATTGTCTTCAATGTCGCCAGACCAACAACATACTTGTGCATGATGTCTGCACTGATGGGCAACTCTAGGATGGTGGAAATGCACATCAACTCGTCGAAGTACGAGTCAAGCTCGATTCAGACCTGTTTCTTTGTCTTTGCCTGGGTGAGAGTCCCAAATGATGGGATCACATGTGTGCGCACCACAACATCCATACTCTTGAATACTCATGCATAGGAAGACTATATGCTAGTGATGAACTGCAGGAGCTCTTCATAATTCTAGAATCTGACTCTGGATATGTGCTTTCAACTCGACCGCATTGACCCTCATAATCTTAGGCAAGTGAAGTGGGGCTCCCTTATACTTCATCGTCCATGTTTTCATGTCATCAACAACATCATGAAATCTAATCAAGATATGTGCTCTTCTATCACATCGTTGCTTCCATTCGTTGATATGGACAAATGCCTTGTGCACGATACCAAAATTTGAGTACAATTCTTGCATAACTATGTCAAGGGACACTACCTCATCTAATATTGCCTTCTTTAGTTTAGCTCGGGTGAACATAGTCACCAAGTCTCCTCCTTGCTTGGTCGTTTGTAGTTCCTTTTCCATTCACTCATTCTCAGCTATTGGAAAGTGAACACTTGAGCTAGTGGCTTCGACATACACTCTGGTTGCATCAGCCAAGGAAGCTAGATGATTCCACACATTAGTCATGCTCACTCATTCTCAACTTGCGCAAGAGACATATGATCCTCTGGAGTTAACACTCTGCAAGACTGGAAAACCCTATGTTGGGATTCGTCAAATGAGATGTTGTGTAGTTCTTCTTCCGGCTGATCACCAAGGATCTTAGTGCCTCCTTAGTCATTTGAGACTTGCTCATAATCTAGATGCATTGAAGCGGGTGAGTCAACCTCTTTGTGGTGAGGCATGATTTCAGTGTCATGTTCCAACTCCTAGTGTTCCATGCTTGCATCCAATTGTTGAAGTGCTTGTTCTATCTCATGAGCAAAATCTTTCCCCTACGATGGTTCACCCTATTTTCCTAATGCTATCTGTTCTAATGAATCAACTACTTGTCGAGTGTTGCTTCATATATTTACACATGTTGTTCCCCATCTTGTATACGTTGTTGCTGAACTTCCCTCTCATGTTTGCATAGCTCTTGTTCCTTTCAGAGTTGCTCCCTCAGCTCATGCAACTCCTTCTATGCTTCTTACATTCTCTTCTTATCCCTATGCCTTCACACGATTCACTTGTCACATTGTTGCCTCTTTGCCTCTATAGCCATAGCTACTTTCTCTACAAGTGGATCTACTCAAGACTTGCAGCTTTTCTCCTCCTCCATGCGATCGACAATCTTCCTCTTACCTTTGTCGCATACTGGTATGCTTGTCTCTATTGCCATTGTTGCTACTATTGATGTTGGTGCTATTCGCGGTGTTGCTTGATGTTGCTTCCATAACCACTCCACCACAAAGCCAACCAATTCATTGGGTTTGGGGAAATTGTAGCAATATCTCCATGGGTCGTCCTCGACCCAAGGACATTCCTTGTAGATCCAGTTGAACTGAACTCTCGTGCATTGATCTTTCACAATGCAATGTGGGTCATACAGATTATAGCTTCGGAGGTCAAATGGGTACTTCTTCATCAGTTTTTCTTTGACATCTGCTTGCTTGATACTCTAGATATCATATAACCCAATCTGCAATGGAAGCGTAGGCCAAGGTGCCTTCTTCTTCTGATGCAGTCTAATTGCGAATGCTATCGAGATGTGATATGCTACTTCCTACATGACAAGTACGTCCAAGGAAAACTTCAGAAGAACATGCAGAGGCTTCTCTGCACTAAACATTTGGATGAAAGTGTTGGACGGTGAGGCATACCAATCTGTAATGCCTATCAATGCCTCCATTGCTTCCTTTGACATGCAGGGTGGATCCTGTTCGAATATCATCTTGCACTCAGCGGTGACAAAATGATCGAACAACAGTGTGATTACTCCTTTGAAGCTGCATTCAGATAACAACATGGAATACATGTTCATAGTAGTCTCAACCGGTGACCATTCCCACTCCAAGCCCGAGAACTCCTGTCGAGCATAGATTGCATCTAAAATGTAGGTAGACATGTAAATATCTGCATGCATACCTTCGGGTGACTGTCAAGCCTTCATTACTTGTTCCTTCGGTCGATGAGCCAATATGTTGGACTAGTTACATGGTTTTCCTTCTCTAACCAATTGGTTCAGTGCAACCACCCAACTCTATGGGAAGTTTTTCTTGCTTGCTTGTCCATACAGTCAACATGCAAATATGACCAAGTATCGATACACCTTCCTCAATGTCTTTGTCTTTTAGATCTGGTTGGGTGTCAACCTGAATCGTGCTAGCTCCTTTACCCAATTCTTCAGAATGTCTCTGGAGTTGGCAATGTTGTTGGGTAAGCTGAATGGAGTCTTCATGATAGTCACGGGCTCTGACATATGATACATCTCATCATTATCTTGTGCCCAGAAGGTCGCAAGATTCGTCCTAGTGACACTGCTCATGGTCATTGTCTCAAGATCAATGTGAGAGAAGATCTAATGTATCATGTCCATGCATGGGAACACGGGATATCTGCATGCAATCCAGTGCAAGTCAGACTTGTGAATGTTCACATACACCTAACGGTCTTTGAGGTCTTCCCCAAGAGCTCTTGCAAATGTTTCATTGGCCTCTTGCCACTTCAGTTTGATGTCCTTGTCTAGATACAACTTTGTGTCTTCATAGATCGGCAAACTAGAGGACACTCACTCAACTGCTGCTCCAGCCGCATTTCCATCGGTGTCCTATGATCCTGCTCTCTTAGAAGCCATTGAGATGGATGCACACTTGAAAGATTTTGAGACAAGCAACATGCATGGAAAGAAATCTGTTAGCAAAAAACAAAGCAAATTCGGGGAATGACACAACACATACCTAAGAAACTAATGGGAAAGATTCCGTAATTTCTTCTAGGAGGCTGGGTGACTGGCTGCCAGAATTGTGCAAAAGGCAATCTTATTTTTCTGTGAGGCAAGACTAGCTACTGGACTTGCGGAATGCGCAATCCACATTGGTTGTTGGCTGCTGGGATTGTGCAATGCACAATTCCAACTAGGAGTGACTGCAGGCTCAGGGACTACATTGAGCAATTTTTGAGGCCAGTAGTCACTGTCCCTTAAAAATGCACAAAATTGTCCTAGAGGGCAGTGCTAGGAATAAATACGCATTTCTAGAGAGGAAGACAAAGTCATCCTTCCTTATATTGCGTAATGTTGTCTCAGTGAAGGCAGATTCCAGGCCGAGGTTGGCCCGACTCGCCGATGGGCAACTAAAAGAAAATAAGACAGTGAATGCATGGAGACACCAAGTGAAGGAAAAATTTATTGATAGTGCATGCAAACATGAATGAAAGATTTAGCAAACAGATCAAAATGCATGTGCGTGAAGCGATTCGCTGATTCGGTGAATGTTCGTGAAAAACAGTTTCATGCATGCGACAACATTGACATAGCAATGAAAACTGAAACAGAGCTAGGACAAGATACTACACATGTAAACGACAGCAAGCATTCAAATAAATCAAGAAAACAACACTCACACAAGAAAATACACAAAAAGCAACAGAAATGTTGCAAAAGACAAGTTGAGGCCACTTACTCGTGAATAGCTGAGCCGGATGTGTCAAATAGTCCTATATGTGTTGTGGGATGTCAAAACTCCAATATTGATGTGAAGTAATGAGCTCTGATGTGTTGAATAAATAAGTTTGGGATCATGATGCGCATGCCACAAATCTAGGAAAAAGTGACACTTGGAGGAAAGTTTCTAAAATAACTTTGCATGTAACCTCCAGCTACTAAAAATAGCTCCCTAAATCACGGGATTCCTTTCACATGTTGTTTTTTGCTATTCCAGGAAAAGTAAGCTATACATGCAAGTCAAGTTTCCTTGGTCCCAGGTGGAACTGGTCAACCGAACTTCTCATGCATGAAGCTACTCAACTGCTTGAGAAAAATGCGCATTTCTAACTGGGAGCTAGGCTGGTTTCCGAAGAGATTTGCACAATTTCTAGGCAGAGCAACTGGTTGCTACCCAGATTTGCACAAATTCTGGGCTGAGAAGCCCTGCTGGGGAAAATTGCACAATTTTCAATGGGAGTGCTGACTGGAAGAATTGAGCAATTCTAGAGCCCAATAGGCTACTAGACAGGATTGCACATTTTATGGAGGGAAGGCTAGTTGCCCTCCAGAAATGCATGATTTCTTGGTGGAGCTGCTCAACCTGCGGCTGGACTAGGTTCGGGTGATCAGCCTGTGAGGGGAATTCATCAAGCTATGATCGATGGGCTATCTTTGTGCAAGAAAAACATTGAAGCTTGTGTACTTGATGAAGCAAGACAAGGTGTTGTGAAAGGTTGGTAGGGAGGCTCCAAAATGAGGCTAAGGAAAACTTTTGGTCAATGGTCCTATCCGCTAAAACACTTGGCGACACACTAGTAGAACTCGAGCTCTCTGAATAGACCTTGTTCATGAAAAGCAAGTCTAACACCTCCGGAAGTATGGTTTAGTTCTCAGTTCATCTTGGTTTCACACTAGCTTGATTGTAAGATGTAGCATATGCCAAACTCTTGGTCGATTGAACCACATTCCAAGCCAAGGCAACATAGTTGTTTTGATTGGGGTTGAGGGGTATATTAGTGTACAAGCAGTATGGTTGTCAAAGTCTTAGTTTCATCTCTGGTGTTTCTCCACTGTGAGCAAGCCTGGATAGTACCCCAGTGGAGTCACATAGTAACACAAGCATGGCTCCGCTACCAGTGAGCTTGGTCAGTACCCCGACGGAGTTACTTGCATCACCTCCCTGCACAGGAAGCCTTTCTCTTCTTTCGCCTTACTCATTTTTCATTTTGAATTTTTTGACTTTTCATTCTTTCATTTTTTTCATTTTTTCAGGTGTGCATAGCACTTATTCATTTCAGAGGCAAAAGAGGGATCCCGACTTATTGATAGCAGAAAATGTTGTTCCAGCAAAGAAGTATTTTATTCTATCTTTGATGTGCCTATTAAGGTTTTCCCCCTCACCTTACTCTACTTGACTGAGCTGACAAGGGTTAACCCAAAAACAACCGACTAGAGAAGGTGAGACTAGTAGCGTGCAAGCGTTGTGTTTTCACAAAGGTTCACTTTGAACAGTACGTATTTTCCTTCAATGTATCATGGACTAAAGGTAACAAGTTCTTCATACAGAGGCAAGATGACAGATAACCAAGTAGTGATAGTTGTACAAGCCCTATTATACTTCACCCATCTCATTTCAAGAGTCATACAAGGTTTAATGTGAAACTAACCTACGAACGAAATGAGCAAACTAAACGAAACTAGTGAACTAACAAACAACAATGAAAAGCAGAAGCAAAAGCGAAAGCAAAGCAAGTAATAAAACAACCAAGTAGACAAACAAACAAACAAAGTGAGTAAGCAAACTGACTAAATGCAAACACTACTCCTACTCCTACACTAATGGTGCATGGGACTGATCATGTGAAGTGATATTTCCAATGCTGCCACCGATGCATTGGTTGACCCATGTTTGTGAAGGCTTGGTCCATGAGCAACCCAGTTGTGCGAACCAGTAAGCAAGAAATATATAACAATGAAGACAACCACACTTCATGTTTCAAAGTGTCCACACCACATAAGTGAGTGCGAGCACATGATGAGAAGTCCATGGAATTATCATAGTGTTGTGTGACACTGCGAGCAACTTTGAAACATAAGCACACTCTTGACTATGACATGTATGAAAATGAAACAAAAAAAGACAACTTGCGTCACGAATGAGTTCTTGCAATGTAAGATTCCTCCAATGCATGAGCGATGGGATCGTGTAGTTCGAGTGGAGGAAGTATGATCTGTGTGTGAGGTGGATCTTCGATGCATACAAATGAGTGAAGAGGAGCCTTGGGTGATTTAACAATTTCATGATCGGAAGTGAGACTAAACCCAAGAGAGCGAGGCCCTGACATAAACATCAGCTTGGGCTAAAGTGCCTCGACAATCTTAGGTGTTTCAAATTCTTCATCAGATAGATCATCATAAACTAGTGGCTTTGAAAGATCAATTGTGATAGAGCCATGATCATGATCAAATATGGAAACAAATGGATCATGACTGCCACGATCAAAAAAATCAATGATTGCATCAGCCTCCTCATGATTATATGAATCAAACAAAGGGGTAGATGAAAAGTGAAAAAACTCATCCTCTGTGTTTATGGAAAAGGCAGATGAAAGATCAAGTTGATTTTCAATGAATAACTTATCCTCTCCATTATCGAATGATAGACCAACATCCGGCGAGTCTTGCGAGTGATCAACAATGGGTGCATCCGTGGATGAAGACACACATGTGAAATCATGGATGGTAGGTTCACCAATGATGTTAGGAAAGAACAGAGGGGGCTTAGACAGAAGGGAGTCATCCTTCATGGAACATTGATGTTCAAGCTCCCACTCATACTCTTCATGAATGATAGCGCATGTTGGTTGTGCAACACCAACTCTGTCAGTGGCTTGTTCCTTGTTCACAACAAGTGAAGAGTCTGGAATGGACAAACACAAGACAGTATCATTCTGAGGAACAATCGAGTGTGAAGACGATGGTCATAGAATAGAATGCATATAAGAACTCGAAGGACTCACAACCAAATATGCACAAAAATTGAGTGAAGTGATGTTGGGAGGATGTGAAAGCTGAACAAGTGTGTGAGCATGATCCTCAACATCACTCGGCAGTGGTGGAGCTATTGAATGAGAGGAAGGTGGATAGTCAATCGAGACAGTGACCACATCCACATGAGACTGCATAGCTCCCTCACTGAAGAATGTTGATAGAGGCTTGATCTCAAGCTTCTTCTTGGGATGGGAATATTTCTTAAGGAAATACTCGAACCGGTCCCAAAGATAGGTGAATTTCATTTGGCTCCTCAGATCTTGAAACTACAAGTCACGCAAGCACTGCCAAAAATCCATAACTGATTCATGTGAAGCATTCCATTGCTGTAATATTTTTCATTCAAGATGGTCTGGATCAAAACGATAGAAAGTTTCTTCAATGTGATCACAAAAGTGCTCAAGTGAGTGCATGTTGTCAGCCAGTAGGTTGAGCAGCGATCGACATGGAGACTTGCAAAGTGTGTGTGCAAGTAGCAAGTTGGCTTGTTCATCAGAACACCCATCTTCCTCATGAAGCATGGAAAGAAAGTCATGTAAGTACTCAGGCCAGGCCACTTCGCCCTCACCATCATATGTGTAAGTGGAAAAGAGATTGAAAAACTCCCCCGTGATGGAGATATCTTCCCGATTCGAGAAACATCATGGACGGAGAAGAGTGCAAGAATCCATGAAAGGTATGCAAAGGTTCAAAACTAGATGAGAGGACACAGCTTGTCATCAGGCCCTCCTTCTAGCACCAGAAATGTTGACGGTGCTGGACTCGCCAACATGTCAAGGAGATCTCCCCAGTAAGAAATCCCCAATTAGATCTCAGCTTGTTTGGTGTAGGAGTCCCAATAGCGGGTCGTATAGTAATGCCTTGACCACGATTTCACACAGAGGAAAGTAAGATAACTCTGTTAGTAGCAAGGGTGTGATTGCTATGGTGAGTCAACAAAGGTGCATGAGAGGTTCTAACACATGTCAGTTGAGATGAGTGCACCCCTTGGAAACCTGTAGTAGTACTCGTATTGAAAGGGAACACACGAGCGAAGATGCATCACAAGATGGAAAGAAAGTCAGCTGGAAATCCAAGGTGATGGTTAAACCAATCAACACATTTCAAAATGATTCGTACATGCTCATACAAAAAAGTCCATATATGTGTGCGTAAGAAAGAAAATACATATGTCATTTAGAGTAAAGAAGACAATTGGAATAAATAGAACATATGCATGAAACATGATGTCTCTTGTTGTATAACAAAGTGTAAGTTCCAGTCATACATACATCCATGTACACCCGCTAGCCCCAATAGTGGAACGTTACAGCCACATCCGCATGCTCATCCAAAGAGATGTACTAGCTTCGTGCAGTGGAGAAGCCAAGGCATGTTACAATATTGTCCAAGCTCTCTCCAAGATAGTCTTATCGGAAGCTTGTTGACCAACAGCGAATACAATGAGTTATGAGGGACTATTTATAGCAAAGGGTGGGGTGGCCCTTGACCTTCCCCTTTGTGACCATTCAACTAACCTCATGACTCTTCACCTACTCTATGACTGTTACATTCACTATTGACACTTGGCTTACACTTGACATGACTTAACATTACAATGCACATGTACCCATGTGAATAAAATAGCTTGAGTAAGCCAAGTTAGACATCACTCTAACTTATGCAACCATGGAAGTCCAACTCCTCAACATCCTCATGTTCATCAATAATAGCATATTGATGCCAAGATTTGTAGTCCTTGATGGTGTCTGTGTGTTCCGTGGTGACACGTGTCTAAAACCTAACTTTTGCCTCCATAGAATCCAGGTACACTACACAGGCTCCTCTATCCAACTCGTCTAAAAGCATGCACATCATTATATTCAATGTGGTCAGAGAAGAAACATACTTGCACATGATGTCTACACCGATGGGAAAGTCTGGGCTGGTGGAAATGCGCATCAACTCGTTGAAGTACGATTCAAGCTCGAGCCATAATTGTGTCTTTGTCTTCACCTAGGTGAGAGTCCCAAGTGATGTGATTGCATGTGTGCGCACCACAACATCCATACTCTTGAATACTCGTGCATGGGAAGCATGTGTGCTAGTGATGAACTATGGGAACTCTTCATAATTCTAGATCTAACTCCGGATACATTATTTCAGCTCGACCGCATTGACCCTCATCATCTTAGGCAAGTGAAGTGGGGCTCCCTTGTACTTCATTGTTGATTTTTTCATGTAATCAACAACATCATGCAATTTCATCAAGATACGTTCTCTTCTAGCACATTGTTGCTACCATCCGTTGAGATGGATGACTTGTGCACAGTACCAAACTTGGAGTACAATGCTCATATAATTGTGTCAAGGGACAATACCTCATCTAGTATTGCCTTCTTCAATTCAACTCGAGCGAAAAAAGTCAACAAGTCTCCCCCTTGCTTGGTCGTTTGTAGTTCCTTTTCCATTTGCTCATTCTCAACTATTAGAAAGTGAACACTTGAGCTAGTGGCTTCGACATACACTTTGGTTGCATCGGCCAAGGTAGCTAGATGTTTGTGCACATCAGTCACGATCACTCATTCCTCAAATTGTGCGGGAGACGTATGATCCTCTAGAGTTGAAACTCTGTGAGACTCCACAATCCTATGTTGGGATTCGTCGAACGAGATGTTGTGCAGTTCTTCTTTCAGCTAAGTTCCATAGATCTCAGTGCCTCCTTGGTCATTCAAGACTTTTTCATCATTTGGATGCATTGAAGTGGGTGAGTCAACCTCTTTGTGGTGAGGCATGAGGTCAGTGCTCTGTTCCAACTCCTGCTGCTCCATTTTTACATCCAATTGTTGAAGTGCTTGTTCTATCTCATGAGCAAAGTCTTTCCCCTACAATTGTTCAGCCTGTTCGCCCGATGCCAGTTGTTTTGATGAATCAACTACTTGTACAAGTGCTACTTTGTCTGTTTAAACATGTTGCACCCCCTGCTATATCTACTATTATTGCACTTCCCTCTCCTGTTTGTGCAGCTCTTGTTCCTTTCAGAGTTTCTCCCTCAGCTCATTCAACTCCTTCTCTGCTTCTTCGATTCTCTTGCTATCCATCTGCCTTCACGTGATTCACTTGTCACGTTGCTGCGTCTTTGCCTCTATTTCCATAGCTACTTCCTCTACAAGTGGATCTGCTAGAAACTTGCAAATTTTCTCCTCCTCCATGCAATCGACAATCTTCCTCTTACCTTTGTTGCACACTGGTATGCTTGCCTCTACTGCCATTTCTTCTACTACTGTTCTTGGTGCTCTTCGTGATGTTGCTTCATGTTTCTTCGATAACCACTCCAAAATGAAGCCGACTAGTTCATTGGTTCTAGAGAAACTATAGCAATATCTCCATGGGTCCTCCTCAGCCCAATGATATGCCCCATGGATCCAATTGAAATGAACTCTCGTGCAGTGATCTTTCACTAGGAAATGTGGGTCATACGGATTTTAGCTTTGGAGGTCGAATGGGTACTTATTCATCAGTTCTACTTTGGCATCTACTTGCTTGATACTCTGATCTCATATAACCCAATCCACAACGAAAGAGTGGGCCAAAGTGCCTTCTTCTACTGATGGATTCTAGCTGTCAATCCTACCAAGATGTGATATGCTACTTCCTGCATGACAAGTACATCCAATTCAATCTTCAAAAGAACATGCGGAGGCTTCTCCGCAGTGACCATTTGGGTGAAAGTGTCAGACAGTGAGGCATACCATTCTGCAATGCCTATCAATGCCTCCATTGCTTCCTTGGATAAGCAGAGTGGATCTTGTTCGAATATCATCTTGTACACGGGGGTGAAAAAATGATCAAACAACCATGTGATTACTCCTTTGAAGTTGCATTACGCCAAAAACTTGAAATACGTTTTCACAGCATTCTCCACCGGTGGCCATGCCCACTCCAAGCCCAAGAAATTCTCTTAAGCACAGACTGCATATAAGATGTAGGTAGACATGTAAATCTTTGCATGCATACCTTTGGATGGTTGTCAAGCCTTTGCCACTTGTCCCTTGAGCTAATGATCCAATATGTTGGACCAGTTACATGGTTTTCCTCCTATAGCTAATTTCTCCAGTGCAACCACCCAACTCTGTGGGAAGGTTTCCATGCTTGCTTGGCCATACAACTGACATGCAAATATGACCAAGTATTGGTAAAACTTCCTCAATATCCTTATCTTATAGATCTAGTTGGGTTTCAACCTAAATCATGCTGGCTCCTTTACCCAATCCTTCATAATGTCTCTGGAGTTAGCACTGTTGTTGGATAAACTGAATGGAGTCTTCATGATAGTCACAGGCTCTGACATGTGATACATCTAATCATAGTATCATGCCCAAAATGTCACAAGCTTCATCCCATTAACACTGCTCAAGGTCATCATCTCGGGATCAGTGTGAGAGAAGATCGAGTGTATAATGTCTACACATGGGAACGTGGGATATCTGCATGCAATCCGGTACAAGTCAAAGTTGTGAATATTCATGTACACTTGACAGTCTTCAAGGTATTCCCCAAAAGTTCCTGCAAATGTTTCATTGACTTCTTTCCACTTCAATTTGATGTCCTTGTCTAGATACATCTTTGTATCTTCATAGATCATCATACTAGAGGACACTCACTCAACTGCTGCTCCAGTTGCATTTCCATCAGTGCCTTGTGGTCCTATTCTCTTGGAAGCCATTGAGACAGTTGAACACCTAAAAGATCTAGAGACAAGAAACATGCATGGCAAGAAATATTTTAGTGAAAAACAAAGAAAATTCGGGGAATAACACAACACATACCTAGGAAATTGATGGGAAATATTGCACAATTTCTTCTGGGAGGCTGGATGACTCGCCACTAGAACTGCGCAAAAGGAATTTAGGGTTGTTTAGGAGGAAAGATTGGTTTTTGGACTTCCGCAATGCACAATCCAGACTGGCTGTTGGCTAGTGGGATTACACAATGTGAAATTCCATCTGGGAGTGACTGCAGGATCAGGGAGTGCATTGTGCAATTTTCTGGGCCAACGGTCACTGTCCCTCATAAATGCACAAATCAATCCTAGAGGATAGTGCTGGGAAGAAATGCACATTTCTAGAGAGGAAGATAGAGCCTTTCGTCCCTAGATTCTGCAATGTTATCTTAGTGAAGGCAGAGTCTGGGCCGAGGTTGGCCCGACTCACCAATGGGCAACTAAAAGAAAATAAGATAGTGAATACACGATGACATTAAGTGAAAGCAGAAGTGATTGAGATTGCATGCAAACATGAATGAAAGATTCAACAAATAGATCAACATGCATGTCGTTGAAGCGATTTGTCAATTTGGCAAACATTCGTGCAAAATAGTTTCATGCATGCAACAATAGTGAGATAGCAATGAAAACTAAAACAGATCTTGGATAGCCTAGTATACATGTAAACAATAACAAGCATTCAAATAAATCAATTAAACAACACTCACATAAGCAAATACCCAAAAAGCGACAGAAATGTTGAAAAAGACAATTTGAGGCCACTTACCCATGAATAGTTGAGCCGAATGTGTTGAAGAGTCCTAGATGTGCTATGGGATGTCATAGGTCCAAGGTCAATGTGAAAGAATGGACTCTAATGCATCTAATAAATATGTTTGGGCTCATGACATGCATGCCACAAATCGAGGAAAAAGCAACACTTGGAGGAAAGTTTCTAAAAAAACTTTGCATGTAACCTCAAACTGCTAAAAATAGCTCCCTGAACCATGGGATGCCTTTTGCATGTTGCCTAATGCTATTCCAAGAAAAGCAAGCTATGCATGCAAGTCAAGTTTCCTTGGTCTTGGGTGGGACTAGTCAACCAAACTGCTCATGCATGAAGTTTCTCAATTGCTTGAGAAAAATGTGCATTTCTGGCTGGGAGTTAGGCTGGCTGCCCAGGAGATTTGTGCAATTTATGGGCAGAGCAACTGACTGCTGCCCAGATTTGTGCAAATTCTGGGCTTAGCAGCCCTGTTGGAGAAAATTACACAATTTTTACTAGGAGTGTTGACTGGCAAAATTACTCAATTCTGGAGCCCATCGGGCCGCCAGACAAGAATGCACAATTTATGGAGGGAAGGTTGGTTTCCCTTCATAAATGTGCAATTTCTTTGGGGAGCTGTTGAGCCTGTAGCTAGACCAAGTCTGGGTGATCAGCGTGTGAGGGGAATGCATCAATATGTGATTGACAAGTTGTCTTTGTGCAAGAAAAACACTGAAGCTTGTGTACTTGATGAAGCAATACAAGGTGTTGTGAAAGGTTGGTAGGGAGGCTCCAAAACGAGGCTAAGGAAAAATTTTGGAGGGTGGTTGTAACCACTACAACACAACAAAAATCAACAACAAACCCTAAACTAATAATGCTCAAATGAGTTGAAATTTAAGGGAGCCTTAAAAAGAATAAGAGTAAGTCGACCAAATAAAAGTAATTAATGACTACATGTGAAATGTAACCTTAAAGTCTCCAATAAGTCATAAGTTAGGTCTACACAACAATCACATACTTGAATACTAAAGGAAAAACCATCACAGTGTTAAATTTGGTTATACAACAATGAAACTTAACACTTCAATTAGTGGTGATTTCAATTGGACATACACATAACACTTAGATTTTGGGATGAACTCTTAGAAACTTCCCTCTGTCTATTTGGTTCAATTAGATTTGTGGTATGTCTCTTATGTTTAAACCTTTTTGGTCTGTGGGTTTCTTCTTATGTCTAAGCCTGTTACTTAATTGAAGACTGCAGACCTCATTTACCAATTGGAACATATTCACAGTCCACATTAAATTAGTAATTCTTGCTCCATTTTCTAGCAATTCTATTAGGTGTAGGCTCAACTAATGGCTTTCAATTACTTGCATAAATAAAATCTTGTATAAAAATGGATGAAACAAACCCAAATAAATAAATATGCCATCATTATTCCAATAGTAATTGAAATTTGTTCTACATAAAAGAGACTTTGGTTAGTTACAGTTAAGATTTCTAGGTTTTTACGAGTCACATCCATGCAAATATGGCTCCTTAGAAAACCATGATGAAACTATATTTCCAAGGTGAAAAACATAATAAAAAAGGAATATGAAACTCACTCAATTTACAGTAGCACGAGCTCCCTGCAAGTGCTTAGATCTATCTCAACTATATATACTGGTACCTTGATTTACCACAACACATTAATAACATCAGAGGCTCGACAACATTACTGTAGTAGCTACTTTATCAAATGTTTTGGAGGAGGAAGGGCATGTGATGGAGTTGGAGATTAACTGTGAAAGATATCGGTCCCATTCCAAAGCCTGTCAATAATATATCCTCATTCAATAATAAAGCATTATGCTACAAGGTAAACGTGACAAAACTAAATCAAAAGTACTTTGTGTTCTTTGGTTGTTCCACATCTTCTTCTCCCTTCCTCACTCATCAAATATTCCTTTTGCTTGCATTTGTGTTCCCGAGAGAGATCATAAATATATTTTGTATGAAATTTTGTGAGAAATGGCCAGTAGGTGGCCTACTCTTCCTTTTTGGACATGATATGGCATGCTATAAGCACTTTGCTATGCATTTTCCTTTTCCAAACCATTAAATAGAAACTTATGTGTTCTTTCTTTGGAAAAATAAAATCAATTAAAATTCGCATACCATTCAACCTATAATATATTCTTGTCAATCTAAAAGTTGCAAAAAATCAAATACCATTTGCCTTAAAATACCCCTTGGATTAGACGCACACATTTCAGGGCCCATCAAACACATACATATCAATATACGAAAAAATAAGAAAGCAAAGTGTCATCACCCTTCCAATCTACTAGAAGCACATATCTCAATAAAGCTGCAAAAAAAATTAAAACCAACTACCATCACCTTTCAAAAAGCCTCTGCATATAGTAATTAATTTTAATGTCATTTAGTGAAAGGAAATTCCCAAAAGATGATTGATGGATCAATTGTCAATAATACATTTTGATAGTGTTGGACCCGCCAACATGTCAAGCGATCTCCCCGGTAAGAAGTCCCAATTATACCTCAGACCATTTGGTGCAGGAGTCCCAACAGTGGTTCGTATTGTATCACCTTAACCGCAGTTTCACACAAAGGCAAGTGAGATGTCCCTATTGGTAGCAAGGGTATGACAACTATGGCAAGTCAAGGAAGGTGCATGAATGGTTCTAACACATGGAAAGTAGGGTGAGTGCACCCCTTGGAAACCTGTGATAGCACGCAGCCTGGAAGGGAACACACGAGTGAAGATGCATCACAAACTGGAAAGCAAGTTAGCTAACAATCCAAAGTGATGGTTAAACTAACAACACATTTCAGTAAGATTGATACATACTTATATAGAATAGTCCATACATGCATGCATAAGAAAACAGATACATATATAATTTAGAGTAAACAAGATAGTTGCAATACAATACGACATATGCATGAAATGTGCTGGCTCTATTATATTAAGAAGAATAAGTTCTAGTCATACAATACATCCATGTCCAACCACTAGTTCCGACATTGGAACATTACAGTCAAAACCGCTTACTCCTCCAAAGAGATATACTAGCTCTGCATAGTGGAGAAGCTAAGGCTCATTACATACTGTCCAAGATTTCTCTAAGATACTCCTATTGGAAGCTTGGCTGACCAAAAGCCTCTACAATGAGCTATGATGGACTATTTATAGCAAAGGGTGGGGTGGACCTTGAAATTCTCCTTTGTGATAGTTTAAATACCCTCATGACTCTTGATCTACTCTATGACTGTTACATCCAACTATCAACACTTGAACTTCCACTTGACAAGACGTTACATACAATCTACACATGTACCCATGTGATACAAAATGGCTTGACCAAACCATGCAAGGACATCACTACCACTCGAATCGTTGTGGTGAGACCAACTCTTTGACATCCTTGTGTTGGTCGATGGTGGTGAATTGATGCCAAGCTTGGTCATCCGTGATGGTGTTTGTGTGCTCAATGGTGACATCTTGTTGAATCAAACTCTTGCCTCCATTGCATCTGGGTACACAGATATGGCTTCTCCATCTAACTCATCTGATATCATGTAAATGGTTGTCCTGGGTGCGACCAAAATAGCAACATGTTGATGCATAGTATCTACATTGATCTCCAAGCATGTGTTGGTGGTCGTGTGCATCAACTTGTCAACATACATGTATAACTCTAGTCAAACTTGCTTCTTGTCTTCACCTTAGTGAGTGTGCCAACTCCATGGGATCACATGCATGTGCACAATGACATGCATGCTGCTAAATTCCCTTGCATGCGATCAATAACACTGCTCCTGTTTTCTGCTCCATGCCAGCTATTGGGATGGATCTATAACTTGTATGGGTGTAGTTTCATCCGCTGTGCATGTTGTGCCCCTGTTGTACCTATTCCTGTTGCAACTCATTCTCTCGTCTGTGCAACTCTTGTTCTTCCTTGAGTTTTTGTTTCATCACCTGCAACTCCTTCTCTATTCCTTTCTCTTCCCTCACATGATTATCTTGTCACGTCGTCACCTCATAGCCTCAATCTCCAAAACTACTTTCGTCATGAGTGGATCTACTTTGAACTTGCATCTTTTCTTTTCCTCTATGGTGTCAACAACCTTTCTCTTGCATTCGTAGCATGCAGGTGTGCTTCCTTCTGTTGTTGCTAATGGTGCTACTTGTTGTGATGTTGTTTCCATTCATCTCAATATCCTGGTCCATGAACAACTTGATGTCTTCATGGATAGGTAAGTTCATAGACACTTGACCGACTGCATCCCCAGTTGCACTCTTAATAGTGTCATTGAATCTGCTCTCCTAGAAGTCACTGTACTTGTGTTGCTAAGAGAATAACGAACACCTGTGATGTATAGAGACATATAAACACTCATGGCAAGCAATCTGTCAGTTGAAAACCAAAACAAACTTGAGGACTAACATGCAACATACCTATGTGATTGAACGTGAAGGTTGCGAAATTTTCATCCAGAGGTCAAGAGACTGATTTCCAAAACTGCGTAAGGCACAATCCGAGCTGTTGAGAGGCTGACTAACTACTGGAATTGTGCAATGCATAGTCCATCCTGTCCTGCCGAGGACTGAAACTGTGCAATGCGTAATTTCAGTCAACAATGAAATGCAACCAACAAACTGCATTGCACAGTTTATGGGGCCAACAAGACACTGCCTCCAATAATTACGCAATGCAATCCTAGAGATCAGTGCTAGGTCAGGCTTGCACAATTTCTGAAGGGAAGGAAGAGACTCTGCTTCTGGAAATGTGCAGTGCTATCCGAACAAGGCATGGTCTAGGCCAAGGTAACCCAGTCCAGCCGACGGGCGACTGAAAACATGATAAGTTTGAATGCATGGTGAGATGATTGCAAACAAGAGTGAATGATCATACATGCAAAAAACAAGTGCAGGATTCAGAAAATGGGAAAGCATGCATGTGTGTGAAGCAAGTCACTGTAATGATGACCGTTCATGCAAAAACAATGTCATGGATGCGACAGCAGTGAGATGCAAACGAAAACTAAAATGGATTCCACAAGCTAACATACATAAAAATGACAACAAACATTCACTGAAATCAAGCAGACAACACTCACACAAAGTGAAACACAAAAAGCAGTAGAAACACAATGCAAGACATGAAAGGCAGCCTTACCCCAAAAAATTTGAGTCGAATGTGTTGACGAATCCTAGATGCAATGTGCGATGCCAGAGTTGCAAGTTCAATGTGAGGAATGAGCTCTGTAGCGTCCTGTTGATGATTTTTTATAAAGTCGAGGTTGTGACATGCATGCCACAAAATTAGGAAAAGCAATACTTGGAGGGAGGTTTCTAAAATGATCCTTGCATGTAACCTCCAACTGCTAAACATAGATCCCTGAATCAAGTGATGGCTTTACATGTTGCCTTGGGAGAAGCATTCCATGCATGCAAATCAATTTTGCTCATTCTCGAAGGGAACCGATCAACCTGAAGGCATGTGCATTGGTCCGCTCAGCTGAGGGGAAAATTTGTGCATTTTTGTGAGGGAGCTAGGTTTCCTTCCCAGAACGATTGTGCAATTTCTAGGCTGAGCAGTCGACTACTGCCCAGAATTGTATAATTTCTGGGATGAGAAATCCCGCTAGGAGAGATTGCACAGTTTTTTGAGTCAAGTATGATAGGAAGATTTGCACAATTCTAGAGCCCAACAGGTTTCCAGACAGGATTGCACAATTTCTAGATGGAAGGTTGGTTTCCTTCCTGAATTGCACAATTTCTTGAGGGAGCTGCTCAACCTACAATTGGACCAAGTATAGAGAAACAACCTATGAGGGGAGTGCAACAAGTTGTCATGCACAGGCTGGCAGGCTGCTAGAAAATCATTGAAGCTTGTGTACTTGACAAGGCAAGATATGCTGCTGAGGAAGGTTGGTAAGGAGGCTCCAAAACAAAGCTAAAGAAAAATTTTGGAGGGTGGTTGTAGCTGCTACAACACTTGGTGGCATACTGGTAAAACATCAGCACTTTGAATGGACCTTTTTCACGAAAAGCAAGTCTAACACCTTCAAAAGTATTGTTAAGTTCTCAATTTATCTTGGTTTCCACACTTTCTTGATTTTATGATGTAGCATCTGCCAAGCTCTTGGTTGATTGACACACATTCCAAGCCAAGTCAACACAGTTGTTTTGATTAGGGTTCAGGGGTATATTGGTGCACAAGCAATATAGTTGTTAGAGTCTTAATTTCATCTCTGGTGTTTCTCCGCTGCCAGCAAACCTGGACAGTAACCCAGCGGAGTCACACAGGAACACAAGCATCGCTCCGCTACTAGAAAGCCTTGTCAGTACCCCAGTAGAGTTACTTGCATCACCTCTCTGTGTAGGAAGCCTTTCTCTTCTTTTGCCTTATTCATTTTTCATTTTTTCGAAATTGTTCACTTTTCACTATTTCATTTTTCATTTTCATAAATGTGCATGGAACTTATTCATTTCAGAAGCAGATGAGGGATCTTGATTTATTGAGATCAGAAGAGGTTGTTCCTTCAGAGAAGTAGTTTATTATATACCTTTGGTGTGCTTGTTAAGGTTTTCCACCTCACCTTACTCTACTTGACTGAGCTGTCAAAGGTTAACCCAAAAACAACCGACTAGAGTAGGTGACACTAGTTAGCGCGCAAGCACTGTGTTTTCACCAAGGTTCACTTTGATCAATACGTATTTTCCATTGACATATCATGGACCAAAAGTAACAAGTTCTTCACACAGAGGCAGGATGATAGATATCCAAGTAGTGCTAGCTACACAAAGCCTCTTGTACTTTACCCAGCTTGTTTCAAGTGTCACCCACGATTTCATATGAAACTAACCTACGAACAAAACAAGCAAATGAACAACAAAGAAAAGCAGAAGCAGAATTGAAAGAAAAGTGAGTAAGCAAACAAGCAAGCAAACAAACAAACATGCAAATAAAGTAAGCAAACAAACATGTAAGCAAACACTACTCCTACTCCTAAGCTAAACGTGCATGAACCTAATCACATGAAGTGATATTTCCAATGCAGCCATTGGCGCATTGGTTGACCCATGTTGGTGAAGGCTTAGTCCGTGAGAAACCCAGTTGTATGAACCAACAAACAAGAAAGATATAACAATGAAGACAAACACACTTCATGTTTAAAAGTGTCCATGGGACATAAGTGAATGCAAGTACATGACATGTAGTTCATGGACTTATCACGGTGTTGTGTGACACTACGTGAAGCTATGAAGCATACACACACTCTTGATTGCGACACGCAAGAAATTGAAAGAAACAAAGACAACTTGTGCCATGCACATGTGCTTGAAATGTAGGATTCATGAGTTATCGGATCGTGCAGTTTGAGTAGAGGAGGTATCATCTGTGTGTGAGATTGATCTTCAATGCATACAGATGAGTGATGAGGAGCCTTGGGTGTTTCAGCAATTTCCTGATCAGAAATGAAGCCAACCTCAGGACAGCGAGGGCCTGACATAACCATCATCTCGGGCTAAAGTGCCTCAACAATTGGGGGGGTTTCGACTTCATCATCAGATAGATGATCATAAACCGGTGTCTTCGAAAAATCAATTGTGATAGAATCATCATTGTGATCAAATATGGGAGTAATTAGATCATGATAGCTACGATCAACAAAATCAATGATTTCATCAGTATCCTCATGATTCGATGAATCAAACAGAGGGGAAGATGAGAAGTGGACAAATTCACCCTCTGTATTTCTGGAAAAGGTAGATGAAAAGTCAAGTGGATTTTAAATGAATAAATTATCCTCCCCATTGTCAGATGATGAACTAGCATCCGGTGTGTCCTGTGAGTGATCAACAATGGGTGCATCCGTAGATGGAGATACACATGAAAAATCATGGATGGTAGGTTCACCAAAGAGGTCAGGAAAGAACAGAGGAGGCTCGAATAGAAGGGAGTCATCCTTCACTGAGTTTTGATGCTCAAGCTCCCAGTCATACTCTTCATGAATGGCAGTGCATGTTGGTTGTGAAACACCAACTTCGTCAATGGCTTGATCCTTGTTCACAACAAGTGTAGAGTTTCGAATGAAATAACACAAGATAGTATCATCCAGAGGATCATCCGAGTACGAAGAGGGAGGTTGTGGTACAAAATTCATATGATAACTCGATGGACTCACAAACAAATCTGCTTGAAAATTAAGCGAAATGATGCTAGGAAGATGTGACAATTGAATTGATGTGTGTGCCTATTCTCTCGCATCACTCTGCAGTGGTGGAGCTATTTGATGAGGGGATAGCGGACAATCACTTGTGACAGTGACCGTATCCTTTTGTGATTACGTAGCTCCATCACTGAATTATGCTAAGCGAGGCTTGGGCTCATATTTCTTCTTAGGATTGACAGATTTGATAAGACAATACTCGAAGCTATCAATGAGATATTGAAACTTCATCTAGCTTCTTGGAGCTTGAAACTGCAAAACACGGAAGCGCTACCAAATATTATCAAATGATTCATGTGGAGCCTTTTGTTGTTGTAACAATTTGTGGTCAAGATGTTTTGGATCAAAATGATGGAAACTATCTTCAATGAGATCATAAAAGTGCTCAACTGGGTGCAGCTATCATTCGGTAGGCTGCACAGCCACCGATGTGGGGATTTGTGAATTGTGTATGCAAGCAACAGACTGGCCTGTTCGTCAGAACATCCATATTCCTCATCAAGCATGGCGAGTAAGTCATGTAAAAACATAGGACAGGCCACTTCGCCTTCACCATCATACATGTATATAGACAAGAGATCAAAAAACTCCCTCGTGATGTCCATAGGTTCGAAATGCGAAAAACATTGCGGAGAGTTGAGAGTGTAAGACTCCATGATAAATTTGCAAAGGTTCAAAACAAGATGAGAGGACACATCTTGTCACCTAGCCCTCTTTCTAGCACCAGAAATTTTGATGGTACTAGACCTGCCAACATGTCAGGGGATCTCCCTGGTAAGAAGTCCCAATTAGCCCTTAGACCATTTGGCATAGGAGTCCCAACAATGGGTCGTATGATATCCCCTTGATCATGGTTTCACATAGAGGAAAGTAAGATGTCCCTATTGGTAGCAAGGGTGTGACAGCTGTGTCAAGTCAAGGAAGGTGCATGAACAGTTCTAACACATGGAAAGTGGGGTGAGTGCACCCCTTGGAAACCTGTGATAGCACGTGGCTTGGAAGGGAACACATGAGCGAAGATGCATCACAAACTGGAAAGCAAGTTAGCTAACAATCCAAACTGATGGTTAAACCAACGTAACATTTCAGTAAGATTCATAAATACTTATATAGAATAGTCCATACATTCATGTGTAAGCAAACAAAAACATATATCATTTAAAGTAAACAAGATAGATGGAATACAATACGACATATACACAAAATGTGTTGGCTCTATTATATTAATAAGTTTAAGTTACAGTCATACATTACATCCATGTCCAACCACTAGTTCCAACAACGGAATGTTACAATCTGATCTAGGAGGATCTTGTCAAATCAGTTGCATAGGTTCAGTTTCATCATCAGCATTTAGTGTCCAGTGTCTTTAACTTCGACAGTGATGTTCATGGTTCAGGTGGTCTGGTGGATGTCAATGGTTGATATGGTTTTCATGGTGTTCGCAAGATTTGGTTGTCGACATGTGACTATCATCAATTACACCAGGGTCTTGGTTGTTGACTCGTGTTCATCGTCAGCATTCAATCTTCATTTGTATCTAGTTTCGATTCATTGTTTTAGTTCATAGGTATCATTATGTGGGGTTTCTGTCACATTGTGGCAAGTGTCGCAAATGATTTTTTTTAAAAACAAGTGATAAAGTCTAAATCCTAATTCATTGCTAAGACCCTATGCTAAAAAAATAATGCAAACCCTAAACCCTAACCTAGAACCTAATCCAAACATTAAAATATGCATTAAAACCTAAGTCTAAACCCTAATACACCTAAACCCTAACCTTATTCCTAAATCCAAGCATTAAAATGGCATCAACCCTAAGTTTTATACTCTCTTGGACCATGTTATATTATAAAACCATGTATTAAAACATATATCAGTCCCTAAACCATGTGAGTATGGAGACCATGGCGGAGACAAGAGCATGTGAATAGAAGTCAAGCAGGCGGAGGTTACATGTCACAGCTAACCGCAACATAAAGACTGCAGTGGGAACTGTAACCATGTGAACAGTCAAAGTTGGGGCAATTGGTGAAGCCGTAGCCTCAACTGTAATGGAACTGCCAGGTGGAAACTGTGTCATGTGAATGTTTAGCAGTAATGGTGGTAAGTTGTTAAGGTAACCGCGAATGTAACCACAGTCAGAACCGTCAGAGCCCAAACTACCAGGGTATCCACGTGCACACATGCATTGACACCCTCCTTCACCCGGTTAGCTAACCGCTAACTGTTTTCAATTTAATATAAGGTCTATTTTGGGCTCTTCATTAATTTTTAGTCCTATATTAATTCAACTACCATGGAACCTAACTCTAAGGTGTCATTTCATGACAAAACCGAGGGAAACAAACCCAAATTTCAGCCACTTCATACCAATATTGGGCATAACGATTTTGAATGCATTTGCAAGGTTATAAAAGGCAGTTTTTCTCATTGAAGAGAGGGGAGAGTGGTTTTGAGTTTTATGTGCAGATTCGGGAGTCGGAATTGGGAACCATGATAGGCATTGGAAAGTTGGTTCAGTGAGCTTTCTTGTGACAGTGACCAGAAGTTCCTGTGTGTATGATTAGTCTGGTCAATTTTCTGTGTAATCGACCTCCTCAAATTCAATCCTAATAAAGCGGTCGCCCATCTTGAGAGTGGACCCGGAGACGTAGTCCATCAGGGATGAACTCTGTAATCAATCTTGTTGTCTGGTATCACTGTGTATTTTATGTTTTCACTTCTGTTTTGCATCTTGCTTATGTCTATCATATGTCGTAAAGTCCTTCTTCTCAAGCAGTTCTCATGGTTTTAAGCACTTTAAGTTAATATTCCATTCCCTGTTGGCATAATCAATTCTACTACAATTTAACATATGATCATTTCATATCACAGTCATAACTGCCTCCTCCTCCAAAGAGATATACTAGCTCTACACAATGGAGAATCCAAATCTCGTTATAATATTTTCCAAGATTTCTCTAAGATACTCCTATTGGAAGCTTGGCTGACCAAAAGCCTATACAATGAGTTATGAGGGACTATTTATAACAAAGGTTGGGGTGGCCCTTGACATTCCCCTTTGTGACAGTTCATCTACCCTCATGACTCTTCATCTACTCTATCATTGTTACATCCAACTAGTGACACTTGAAATTACACTTGATAAGACATTACATACAATCTGCACATGTACCCATGTGAGACAAAATGGCTTGAGAAAGCCATGCAAGACATCAGTAACACTCGGACCGTTTTGGTGAGACCAACTCTTTAACATCCTTGTGATGGTCGATGGTGGTGAACCAATGCCAAGCTTCGTTGTCCATGATGGTGTCCATGTGCTCAATGGTGACATCTTGTTGAAACAAACACTTGCCTTTGTTGCATCTGGGTAAACTCATATGGCTCCTCTATCCAACTCATCTCATAGCATGTGCATGGTTGTCCTAGGTACTACCGAACTAGAAACATGTTGATGCATAGTGTCTACGCTAATCTCCAAGCATGTGCTGGTGGCCATACGCATACACTTGTCAACATACACATACAACTCTAGTTAGACTTGCTTCTTGTCTTCGTCTTAGTGAGTGTGCCAAATGGGTTGGATCACATGCATGCACACAATGACATACATGTTTCTGAATTCCCTTACATGCGATCAACAACACTGCTCCCCTTTTCTGCTCCGTACCAGCTGCTGGGATGGATCTATAACTTGTATGGGCACAGTTTCATCCACCTGTGCACGTTGTGTCACCTGTTGTACCTGTTCTTGCTCCAACTCATTCTCTCATCTGTGCATCTCTTGTTCTTCCTTGAGTTGTTGCTTCATCACCTCTAACTCCTTCTCTGTTCCTTTCTCTTCCCTTGTGTGATCATCTTACATAGTTTCTGGGGCCAGTAGGACATTTCCTCCAAGAATTGTGCAATGCAAGCTTGGAGGTTAGTGTTGGGCTTAGCTTGTGCAATTTTTGGAGGGAAGGAACAACCTCCACTTCTAGAAATGTGCAGTGCTAGGCGGGCAAGACACAGTCCGAGCCAAAGCAGCCCAGTCTAGTCGACTGGTGACTAAAAACATCAGAAGTCTAAATGCATGGTGAGATGAGTGAAAATAAGAGTGAACGATCATACATGCAAACAACAAGTGCTAGATTTAGAAAATGGGAAAGCATGCATGTGTGTAAAGCGATTCACCGCAACAGTGATTGTCCATGTAAAAGAAGTGTCATGCATGCGACAGTAGTGAGATGCGAAGAAAAAAAATTGAAAAGTTTCTTCCACAAGCTAACATACATCAAAACGACAACAAGCGCTCACTGAAATCAAGCAGAAAGCACTCACACAAAGAAAAATGCATAAAAGCGACAGAAACGAAATGCAAGACATGAAAGGTAGGCTTAACCCAAAATAGTTGAGATGAATGTGCCGATGAATCCTAGATGCAATGTGGGATATCATAGTTGTAAGGTCAATGTGAGGAATGAGCTCTATAGCATCTGGTTGATGGGTTTTGATAAAATCGAGGTTGTGACGCGCATGGCACAAATCTAGGAAAACGACACTTGGCAGGAGGTTTCTGAAATTATCCCTGCATGTAACCTCCAACTGCTAAAAATAGAACCCTGAATCAAGGGATTCCTTTGCATTCTGCCTTGGGAGAAGCATTTCATGCATGCAAATCATTTTTGCTCGGTCCCGGAGGGAACTAGTCAACGTGAAGGCACATGCATTGGTCTGCTCAGCTGAGGGGGAAATTTGTGCATTTATGGGAGGGAGATGAGCTAGCTACCTGGAAGGATTGTGCAATTTTTGGGCTGAGTAGCTGACTACTACCCAAAATTGCACAATTTCTGGGCTAAGCAGTCTTGCTAGGAGAGATTGTGCAGTTTTTCCAGTGAAGGGTGACAAGAATATTTGCGCAATTATCGAGCTCAGTAGGTTGCTAAACAGGATTGCACAATTTCTAGAGGGAAGATTGGTTCTCCTCTAGAATTGCATAATTTATTGAGGGAGTTTCTCAGCCTGCAGCTGGACCAAGTCCAGAGAAATAGACTGTGAGAGGGATGCAATAAGCTATCATGCACATGGTGGCAGTCTGCTAGAAAATCACTGAAGCTTGTGTACTTGACAAGGCAAGACATGCTACTGAGGAAGGTTGGTAGGGAGGCTCTAAAACGAAGCTAAGGAAAAATTTTGGAGGGTGGTTGTAGCCACTACAACAATACCCAAGTGCAATTTAAGTATTGTAGACCCCATGCATATAGCCAAAATATAAATACTTCCAAAAAGACTCAGATGGCACATTTGAACTGAAGACTCTGATTTATATGTCCAATTTAGAAAATAGGAAATTCAACTACCACACAATCATTCAAAATAAAATTCACTTCATGCGTTAGTTTCTTTGGTGTAAATAGGTTGACTTGAGTGAGTAGAAACCATCCTGATTGAACCTTATGCCATCAGATCCTTAATATTCTTTCTATCAAGCGAACCATTAATCTAAAAATTCAAGGAAAACATTAGAATTTAGTGAGAAGAACCACATACTTATCTGCAAAAGATATTCATGAAAAAAGAACCAACTCTTTTGGCATTTTATGATTAGATGGACCAACTTCAAAGGAACCATAGTAGAAGGCACCCAACACAAGTGTTAAGGTAAGGGATACCCTTATCTCCAAATTGTATATATGTGTTGAGGTAAGGGGTACATATAGTAATATAGGTATGTAATTATACTGCTTTTATGGAGGAAATACCAAATTAATGTTTTAATGAAACAAAACTACAAAAATATGAATGACTAGTGAAAGAAACTAACACCAAATTATCTCAAACATTCACCATCTATTCACTAGACCTAAAGCAAAAAGGTACAAAATTAATGTCTAATTCATCCAAACAAAACAACAAAATAACAACTAATAATTATTTATAAATGATCCAACATATGGAAATACATAAGTAAAGTGAAGGAGAATGTTTTGAAAATTAACCTTATTCAAATTCTTAACAAAATCTGGAAAAACTTTGTAATCACTTTCTTCAAATGTGTATGTAGCATTCCTTGCATTGTATGATAAGTTGGCAATTGTTATAAAAAATCCAAGTTGTACAAAAGAAGGGTTTGTCAAATCATACTTATACATGCGTTGCCCCTTTATTCTACTATACCAACATAATTAAATCTTAATTCCTTATAATCTATCCAAAAGATCGATTCCATTATGGTAATCAAACATCCTATTACCATCCTTCTTCTTTATTCTTTGAACCCTTCCAATATACCATGTTCCACAAGAAACACCTTTTTTCTACTTTAAGGAACACCTTTTCTTGCAGTATGTTCAATTGGGGGAATTGAGTTGCTTTCAAACAACTCTCCACAATCTGATCCAATTCCAAAGCCAATTGAAGCACCCTTTTGTAGAGCCTTCCCATCTCTCCTAAACTAGACCCCATTTCTAACTTTCTTCAACCTTTCCTTAGATAATGTCAGATTTCCATTCAACTAACTAACCAAACATGCTTTGAACATATCCTTACCATTAAGATCCACCACCGGTTTTATATTTTTTCTTACATTTTCATCAATGGAATCTAAAATTTCATCCAACTCATGTCTCAACACACTTTCCATTATTTGCAATTCATTTTCATTTTGTACCAATGAAGATGAAGATTGGAGTATAGAGTTGGAACAAATTGGTGGAGAATCATCAACTACTTCATCCACAATTTGGAATTTTGGATAATTTTGTTCCTCTTTCCATGGTTTAAACCACCAAGAAGATTGAGTTTAATATTCTGGTTTCATTCCAAGAGTTGATAAAATGTCTTGTGCACCCTTGAATCCAATCTTAACATCTTCTACAATTTTAGCATCTATGGATATTGAATCATACTGCAAAAATATGTCAATGTTCTATATTTTTTATTGGTGCAATCTATTCCAAATTCTTTCTTGCTTCTTATGATATTTATTAAAATTAATCCCTTCAGGATTTGATTTTTTCGACAACTCTATTAAGGGTTCCAACCACATGAAGCAATTCAGTGAAATCATAAGTGCTCTTCACTCCAACCATCCCACCAAATTTGCTAAAGAATTTCTCACATACATCTGATCCTATCAGGTGCAAAACACATGGCAAGTTAGAGTATTGATCTCAAAACAATCTCATCAACAAAACTGCAAAATGGAAAGAAATTTTCACATCTTGATATTCCTCTTTGTTGATTAATCCTATGTTGACAATAGGATGATATTGTTTCTATACCCAACATAACCATATTGTGAAGAAATGATTAAATCGTGAAGCATTTCGCACTCTTTCCCAAAGACTCAAATTATGAGACATAAATATGTCAATGTAGTCAACAACAATCATTAGATAAGTCTCTATAGCTAGTGTCTTCTGTAACTTTCCACTTGGTGTGCTTCTCAACTCTTTTAAACACCTTTGAACATGATTTGAAGCAATGCATTGTGCGGAACCACAATTTTTTTGCTCTATCCTTTCTATATCTTCACCCTTAAGCTTGTGATCATCCACTTTAAAAGTGTGATAAGCCATTCTAACATGACAAAAACTTATGTACTCATTTCATAAAACCAATTCTCATCAACCGCTAAACAAAGGATTCACTAGATTTTTGGTGTTGTGGATGTAATCTTGGTCATGCAATCTTGTTACATTACAACCATTGTATAACCCAGTTAGCCTCAACCCTTCCCAAGGAATTTGATATCAAATACCTGATGTTGAAGAATAATCCTTCAACATAAGCTGTCTTCTTCTGCTATCCCATCTGAGGAGTGACCAACAATAGGTCCCAAATTATTTTCCACGTGTTTCTTCCACATAGATTCTACCTCTTCCCATTGTTGATAAGAAAAATTTGCATTGAACCTATTTCATGTTGGATGAACAACAAAAACCAAACGAGGAAGCTTTTCATGTAAATGATTTGCAATAATAGCATGTGCATAATGGCCAATAGCATTATTCTTAAAAGAATATGTTATAATTTCATAGCCTAAAACTCCCTCACCAACTCTCACCAAGAAATGTGATTGGAATTGATGTTCTTCTTTCATACAATAAAATCCCACCAGTGTATCACTTTTTTCTACCCACCTAACATATCTTTTCACAACTATTTCATCTTCGGCAAGGCATAAAAGAATTTATCCATCTATACAATGTTTCGCTTTATAAGAAGCATAAACTGTTCTGATTGCCTAAACAATGTTCTCATGCTTCCCTGGGATATATGCCAATGACTTTTTAACTTGCCTTAAAGTCGTAAATGTTGAAGGATCGTCCAAATTCAAGATAATAATCGTAAATATTGAAGGACCATCCAGATTCAAGCTAATAAAGCTATGTAATTTAGGACCTCCCCATTGCTTGATCATATCATAAAGGGATTTTGTGGATGTACTATAGATTCTCCCTGCTTTTTCATGCATCAAGTTATGAAAGATATCCTTGACAAATTACCAAACTGCATCCTTACCTTGCAATGTTCCTTGCTTATGTGCCTCACACACATCCTTACAAAACCTAAAGACATCCTTCCTTTTTATCGATTCAAATAAATTTTCCTTTAGGGATCTCATTCTAATAGAGAGTGTAACAACCTCTGTCCTCTCCCACCAAAGAGTTCGCATTATTTATCTATGGTTAGCATCTGTAATTATTGGAGCATTTTTGAGTTCATTTTGAGTTAAATAGTCCAATATTTTGCCTATTTTTGTATCTCATTCATTTATTTTATTGGTGTACCTTGATTCATGATATAATCGCATCCTGAAGTCATCAAATTATGGAACTATCTTGCAAAAATTGCATGTTAATGAATCAAATGGGATCCATGTTTCAAAATCCCTTTATCAATGAATATTCCTATATTTACCATCAATATGAAATTCAATACCCTCATAACATAGAATTATCTTGGTATGCTTCCCCATGGCCCATAATTTTCCACCCCTTTGATCATCCATTAGGACTTTTGTTTCTAATCTCTCTCCACTTCTATTAATATAAGAATCCAAATACCCCCAAAATTGTAGTAACAAGGGAGATAATTAAGCTTTAATAGGATGAAAACGCAATAAAAAATAAATAAATTGCAGGTAAGATAAATAAAATTATATACAAACTCATGTTCAAGTTTAGTTTAAATTGTTAATTAACACACCTGAAGTAGAAGGATTTTCACTTGTAGAACCCTTATGTAATATTGACGGTGATGATGGGACCAATAACCTTGTCAAACTTTGTTGGGACTAATCATTGGTAGGCTTTTTGGGTCTCCTAACCATGCCCCTCCTCAACCCAATCTCCTCATATGAAGCCTCATTTGTAGTACTACTAGTGTGCTTCTTTGATTTCATATGTTCATTTAGAGAGATGACAATATTACCACTTGTTGGCACTAAACAAAACCATTTATTGCATCGTGTACATTCCACTCTCACTCTTTTCATGCCATTATATTTTGCAAGTCTTTCTACCACCACCTTGAAAAAATTAGTCTCTTGTGTCTTGTTGTGATCATCTAAAAGTTTGATTACTTGATCAATATGAAATTTATCTCCAGCCACCATTTTCTATTGTACTTTGTTACATGAAGGAATTTCACTACCTTTTGGCATTGAATGGAATTGTTGATGGGCCCCTGTTTTCATATGATTGTTTTTGAAGTTGCAAGTTGTTCGCACTGCCAAGGATACATCGCCTGTTCCATAAACAATGCCACAAATTTCACAATGGATCTTTATTTTCAATTCTCCCTTTTCTGAATATACTTTGAGAGTAAGTTTCACATTGACAAACTCTTCCATTAAACTTTTCACTTTTCTTCTTAAGATGTTAATACACTAGGATCAACAATTATGGCTTGTTCTGCTAATAAATACATATTTTCAACTCTTGGTTGTTTATGCATAGGTCCCTCCGCATTCTCTTCAATGTTTTCAAAGATTGGCATTCATTCCACTACATTTGAACCCTCTATTTCCACATCAAATATGCCTAGTTTCCTCTTGATGCCTAAAAGTGTTGTATGAAGTTTCCATTTTTTCTATTGATTTGGATTGAAAGTTAATCCATCCTAGATAAAATCAAAGTAGTATCCAATTATTTAATCATCCACAATTACAACACAGATTTCAACAAATGTACAACCTTCTTGACACCTGACCATGCCAATGACACATTTCTCTTCACCAATAGAAAATTTATAAACTATCTCCATCTATTTTTCCACATAATAAATGAAAAAAGTAAGTAAATTCCACAATCATATTAATTTATTATAAAAGAAAGATCAAGGAAACAAGGTATGTACTTTCAATTCAAAGCTCCAAAAAAGATGAAGAAATCTTACTATTGGGATGAAACACCTTGATTAAAAATGTACTTTCGGTGGATTCCTAAAATGGAACTAAAACCTGCAATAAAACACAATATTAAAACAGATTTGAGAGCGGATTTATTGTGTCAAACATTGACAAACTTATAGGCAAGCTTAGGCACTAGATCTATCTCAATTTTGGCCTTATTTACATCACTTTTTGGTGTCCTAAAGAGGTCAAAACCAAACCCTTGTAGCTATTATTGTTTGCTAGTACGTTTTGAGTGTGTGTTATATTCTTTCCATGACTAGTCATGGAAATAATATAACACGCACCCAACATTCTCCCACTTGTTTTTTTCTTTTCCACACAGGGGGTAATAGGAGAGCTTATTCACAGTCCAACCTTGCAACACCCATTGTTTATCTACACCAAGAAAACTTCTTAGTGCTCACAAACTTCATCAATGCATCTATAGCATTCTTCAAAGTGTCCACCTTTACCAACAACACCTTTTTGTCCTTGACCATATCCCTGACAAAGTGATACTAAACATCAATGTGCTTTGTCTTTGAATGATATGCGCAGTTCTTCGCCAAGAAAATTGCACTTTGTCTATCACATTCTATCCTTATAGCTCATTGTACTAACCCCATACTTGAACACAATCTTTGCAACCAAACAGATTCCTTTCTTGCATGAGTGGCTTCTCTGTATTCTGCCTCTATAGTTGAAAATGACACTAAAGATTGTATCTTGCTCATCCAACTAACTGCACCTCAAAATAGGTTAAACACATATCCACTTGTAGATCTTATCTGATCAATATCTACATCCCAATATGCATCAACAAAGCCATGGATGTCAAAAACTCTATCCAATCTTGGTCTTCCTTGGTAGCACAAACCATAATCTCTAGTGCCATGAAAATACCTGAAAACTCGCTTCACTATTGTCTAATGCTCCTTCCCTGGTTTTAACATAAACATCTCAATACTCCCAGTGCATGTGCAATGTCTGGTCTAGTACAAACCATTTCATACATCAGGATACTAACTGCACTTTTGTATGGAACATGGGACATGCCCTCTTCCTCTCCTTGTCTCTTAGGACACTATTCAATAGATGAATTTACACCTACAAGAATAGGAACCTTCATCGGTTTACTATCTTGCATATTAAACCTCTGTAGTACTGGCTTGACATACTTCCTCTGGTTTAAGTAGAGATTCCTCTTTTCTTGATCTCGTTTAATTTCCATGCCCAAAATATAGTTTGCAGCACCAAAATACTTCTTGTCAAATTTGGAGGACAATTGGGTCTTTAAATCCTAGATAATTTCTTTGTCATTTCCAATAAGCAACATATCATCCACATACAATACCAGATAAATAACATGGTCACCAATTATTTAAAATACACACAGTGATCTACTTTTCTTCTGGTGAAGCCAAGTCCCTGTATATATGTATCAAATTTCTGAAACCACATCCTTGGTAACTATTTTAACCCATATAGAGGCTTTTATAACCTGCATACCAGTTCTTTCTTTCCATTCACTGCAAATCCTTCAGGTTGCTTCATGTAGACCTCTTCTTCCATATCCCTGTGACGAAATTTTATCTTCACATCCATCTATTCTACCTACCTCAAAATCAAAAGCAACAACAACAGATAAAAGTAATCTAATAGAAGTTGCCTTGGCAACAGGAGAAAAAAATATCACCAAAATCAATTCCTGACACCTGGGAATAACCTTTTCTACCAACCGAGATTTGTATTTATCCACCTTTCATTTTTCATTCATCTTCTTCTTAAACACCCATATTCTTCCAATGGGTTTACTTCCAGTCAGTAACTCCACCAAATCGCAAGCCTCATTTTTGTCCAAAGATGCCATTTCATCATTCATGGCCTCTTTCCATAGTTTTCCATCATCTGAATCTAATGTTTCACTGACATTTCAGGGATCATCATTATTAATAAATAAAGACAAATTTGAATAAAAATAAGATGGACTATACCTTTCTGCCTTCTTTCTCGAACTGATCTTCTCATAGCTAGAGTTTGTGGCTCTTCATCTTCTGATTCTTTTTCTGAGGTAGAGTTTGATTCTTCCTCCTTTAGCTCAAACTCTATCTTCTTAGGTTCTTTTGGTATGAATTCATGTTTAATAACATCTTTCACCTATCTAAATACCACATATCGATTGTACATAACCTTCCTTGTTTTTGGGTTCCAAAGCTTATAAGCCTTTAAACCATCCTTATACCCAATAAAGATGCACCTTTCAAATTTACTATCCAACTTGTTTCTTTTCTCATTTGGAACATGTGCATATGCGTCACAACCAAATACCCTCACATGTGAAAGAGAGGGTTTCTTAACAATTCATACCTCATCTGGAGCCTTATCTTCCAACACTGGTGAAGGTGATCTATTAACCAAGTAACATGTAGTATCCACCGCCTCTTCCCATATTCTTGTCCTAACCCAACACCACTAAGCATGCTCCTTGCCTTTTCCATCAACGTCATGTTCATTATTTTTGCAACTCCATTTTTCTTAGGTGTGTATGGAGTATTCATATGGCGTGCTATACCACACTTCTTACAGAACTCTTCAAATTCATTCCTGTAGAAATCTCCACCATTATCTGTCCTAAGCACCTTTATCTTCTTCTCTGTATGGTTTTCCACGAGATCCTTAAATTCTTTAAACCTGTCAAAGACTTCATATTTCTTCCTGAGGAAATATATCCATGTGTTCCTTTAGAATTCATATATAAATAATACATAGTACACAAACTTACCCAATGATAGAACCAACACAGGTCCAAACACATCACTGTGCAAAAGCTCTAATATCCCTTTCGCCCTCCAAAGGGGAAACTCAGCCGATTTTGCTTCCAATATACACAAGGTTCACAGAAATTTAAATCTAAAGAGAAATTAGACATACCATTACCATGAATTATTCAAAGGCCCTTCTCGCCAATATGTCCAAGCCTTTGATGCCACAGCATGGTCTTTTCTCCAGAGACCACTAGTGTTGTAGTGTTTTCTTCTCAATGATATATGAAAAGAACCCACTAAAGATTGTGGATGACAAACAATCTCAACAATATAAATGGCTACTAAACATTGTAGAACTATAACTATTGATATAAACAAAACCTCCCAAAATTCTGATCTATTCTACGATCATAGTTAAACAGTGAAAGAAAAAGTAATAACCCCAATCATCCAATGGAAACTAGATCTGTAAAGAATAATTTTATTATAACACCTATGAAGAGAACAAATAAATGTTACCAGTCCCTCTCTATGGGATGGGTTCTTGGCTATCCTCAACCGTCTTCAGCTTCTATAGAGTCTCTCTCCTTTATAATTCATAAACCCAACAAAAATGTGGTGTGCGACAATGAAAATAATCAGAGTTATAACAGTGAGTGCAACAATGAAAATAATCAAAGTGAATAATGAATGGAAAATCCTTCTATTTATAACAAAATATTGACATATCCTCGAATAATACGCAAAAATAAAATATTATTGATCCCATTTTTGGAATAACCACTGGGAATATTTTATTATATTTGGTTAGGAGGGAAAAAATATTTAAACTTTTATTTAGAAATAATAAATAAATAAATTATTTATGTATCATCTCAAGGAATTAGTTAAGGAATAATAAACAAAAAAGGATTTATTTAATTATTCCTAAGGGATTTAGTCAAATTTGACAAAGAATAATGATTAATTATTCTTGGAGAAAAATAAGATAATTAATTATTTATCTGTTTATTTTTCATGATTGGGTTAAATTTGACAAGGAATAATAATAAAACAATGGTTTAATTAATTATTCCTAGAAGAAAATCAAAGAAATAGTGATTTATTTCATTATTCTTCATGGGTTTAACTATAAATTACTTAACAAAGGTGGTTTATTAAGTAATCTCTCACAGTGAAAGCAATTTTGCTATGGTAAAATTGGCTTTACACGGTGTACCTCGATCCATCTAGTAAATTAGGCTAGATGATAATTTTTTTTGACAAAAGATTGCCCCCAACATACGAGTATTAGGAGCAAAACGTATGACTGAAGTACGTTGTAAAGACAATCACGTAGACAACACGGGGAGTCAGAGAGAGAGAGAAGGAGACCAATGAAGCTGAATTTGAAAGAGGATAGGGACATAGGGGGCGAGACTAATGCAAGTTTCCTTTTATGTTGTGGTATTGAACCTCATTAAGGTGGGGGAGGCATACCCATACCCGCCGAGATAACTTAGTACAAAAATAATGGTTCGCCCAAAAATATAAAACTAAGCAATGAAGTACATGTTGAATGGTACATGACATGCTGGCATAACAGAACCAGAAAATAACTAAATACAATAATATCTAAGTACATGAGATACAAATCCCCTTCCCTCAAGAAATGGGTGGGAGGGAGGGTAGAACAACCGAAGAAGCCCTGCTAAGTAGGGAAGTGCTTTGCAAAACTGAACAAATCATCTGAAGGAGATGTGCATGTTATGGACACTACGATCAATAGGAACCAAACCCATCAACTTTTCAAAACTGCATCTGAGGCTATAGAATAGTAGGTATGCATTCAGGCATGTGGGGGGTTACCTGAAGGGCCACCCCCTCAAGAGGTATGAAACATCTCATACACACCCGGGAATCACTAGTACAATCTGCTGCATCACTGGACCATCAAGTGTATGGATCACAAACATGAAATGACCAAGTCAAAGGGAAATAATGAGACCCTCTACTCGATCCAAGGTGTCGAATAAGAATGGAAGCTGCAACCAAGATACACCACCCTCTAGGTCATTCTTCTATAATAAATGAGCTAATGTCGACATAATAGGACCCATGATAGGTGAGGCAATGAGGATCATCACCTAAAGCACGAAGGAAAATAGCAATGTGAATGATGGAGTGACACCAAGGATAATGGGGAAAAATTGGGACTGAGGGAAAAACAGACGACTACCCTTGTTAGAGCATAAAGTGCATGGTTGACCTGGTAGCAACTGGCTCAACTCCGGAGGGGATGGGGACAGTATGACTAGAGGCCAAAATGGGAAACACAGGATAAACGATATGCAAATATAGATGGAATATTGTGACATGATATGATGGGACATGAAATAGACTCCAAGAATGCAAGGGTGATTCATCGCGGATGCTCTAAACAAGGGTGACTCGATGACGGTGCCACACATGCTAGACCTGGTGGGGACCATGAAAACATGAGTAAATGATGGTTACTCATAAAAAAAATTGACATATGGTATGATAAGTATTAAGAGGAGGTGGACCTAAAATTACAAGTGTCTCTTTATGATGAAATTTGATTTTGAGAGGCGACAAAGTGACCTTTCTTGGAGAAATGACTTCCCGGTGACGTTTCAAATCATCAAAAACTAAGGAAGACCCATTATAGATCTCGATGAGAGATTTCCAACAGTGCTAACAGTTCAGTAAACTGAGCTACGGTCTATTCGCAATGGGTGATAGAAAAATTGTGGATTTTTCTATGAAAGGACATTTTCCCTCCAATTTGGGTTCATTTGCTAAGTGAGTTGTGGTGAATTTGGAGATGGGGAAGAGGTCCTAAATCTTGTGGAGATCGTAGCGGATAAACCGACTATCAGAATCGGTATCTACGACTTTTAGGCAAGTGGCCTTACTTGTCTAAATATGGCCTTAATGATTCTTGGAACGATGGTTCCTAGTGAAGAATTAAGGGAAGAGGAAAATGAGAATGAACTACTAGAGGAGGTCTAGAATTATCCTCACCCAATAAGTCAAACATGGGGACTCTATGGACATAGAGTAGAATATTTGAAGATATGGTATCAAATGTCTATGATATGCAATGTGCATATGGCTCGTCAGAGAGGCCGGTAGAACAAACTATCCAAGGAATGGGAGGATAGTCGACCATACCTAGATCTAGTGGGATCTAGGTCGAGACTTATGTTAATTAATTGATAATATGGCCAGGGGAAAACATTCATGCCTCCAAGCATGGGATACTGATCTGGTATGCAAAGGTGGGAATGATGCCCCTAGCAGGAGGATTTTGTGGAGTGCCATTGTGTTTCGAGTGCTCCAAAAAAGGATTCAAGCATCTCAACACAACTTGGCACAAAATCCTCCAAAGGAGATGTAGGGGCCTATGTGCCCCCTCATTATTTTATGGGCATACCAGATGTATTTAGAGTGGTGGCCTCCAAACACATTTATGATACATAACATGATTATGCATTTTATATGATGATGGTGGTTTGCCATTTGTTTGGTTATCTAATATGGTATACATGTGATAAATTCCAATCTAGAATGTTTCTTGTAATGGTATATACAGAGTGATTTTGAGCTCTAGGAACATGACTGAATGTAATTGTTTCAAATTCACATACCAATAGCTTCACTCGTAGATATTTTCTAAATAGGACTTGGTTATGCACATGATACACACCATTCAATTGCATGACAAGTGGCAAGGAATCTAAATGAACATGAAGATGAATGATGTGATCAGTGAGGGCTTCGACTAACAAACCTATCATTGCATCATATTCGGCCTGATTATTGGTGGCAGATCCAATGCACACATCGTTTGAAAGGACTAACATATGCAAGGGGGTAAAAATGGCCCAGACTGTCGAGGTTAGATTCCGAGGGAAGCGAATCGCACCATCAGCATGATCAATATATGGTATGGATGATGGATCCATATGAAAGGTGCAAAAGACAATGGATGAGATGATGTAATCTACCTAACTTTATCGTAGAAATAAAGACACGCAAATCAAAGGGATGTGCTATGATCGAAATTTCTTGAAGTAGAGCACATTGGGAGAATTGGGAAGGAAATGGCCTTCAAAATCCTCTAAAGAAATGCCCCCTTACTTAAGGGTAGGGATAATAAAGGGTAGACATAGCTTCCATGGTGTCCTCATCAGGTTGAGAGATGGGCAGACAGGAGGAAGATTGACTACATGATGTGGTGGCATTACCTGGTGCATCAACCTTAGAAAGAAAGTTCACATATGTAGCATCTGGAATGGTAGATGGCAAGCTAGTAGATGGAGGATCTACAGATGTTGAGACCTGGGATTCTATCAAAAGAGGTTCGATAGATGCGCACGCAGAAACCTTCGAAAATTTTTTCAATGAGGAACTCAAGGATGACGACAGGTAAAGGATATGGACCATGGTGTCTGTCATCTCGACATCAGGAGGAGGGATCACAATGGTGGGGCTAGAGTTTCCCTGTTCTGGTTGATTGGTGGAAACATAATCCATAGCTAAAGTAGTAGAGGATCCATTACAAGTGTCCTTGTATTCACGAATCCCCCCAACACAATCGAGAAATTCATGGAGACGAGGGCAACAATGAGAATAGTGACCATGAAGATCACACAGGGCAAAAGGATGGTTTGTGCAAAGCATTTTGAGTTTCTTAGGTGAGACTGGTAAGTTAACATGGACTTTCGGAATATTTGACCCAGGGAACACCTCATGAACCAAAGGATTAAGTTGAGGAAGTTCAAGACAATTTTTGGTGGCGTTCCCAACAACTTGACACAAAGTGCACGGGATTGACAGCTTTGGGGCATTAGGTACTAGAGGAGGTTGCGGGGCCTTGTCCTTGGGCTCTTTCCTTTTAGATTTTCCCCCTGTCTAGATGCTTTCACAACAGGAGTTGGTTTTTATTGAGGTTGTGATGGAACTGAAGTAGCGATAGGAGTCATAGGGACCAGTTGAACCAGGGTCAAAGCATGATATGGTCTGAGATGACCAGGTGGAGTGTTTGCTGGGGGATCAAGGTACCATACTGGAATCCTCACATTCATATGAGGGAGGACTAGCAAAACCATGACACAGACAGAAAATATTCCTGAAGGGGGGAACAAGAAAGGTATCTCTCCTGCAGGGAAATGTCCCAATGGAACAACTCTTGGATGGTTAAGACCTAGAGGAACGGTTCTTGGTGGGAACATAGGAGAGGCACCCACAAATAGAGGAGGTCCTGGATGGGTGGATCCAGATGACTTGGCTGAGATGGTAACAATAGAGTGCTAAGGAGTTGGTTTTTGATTAGATCTATTGACCTCATCAGAATCCATCATCAGGATCTCGTAGTCACTGGGACCAAAAGGTTAGGGGAGATGGGTTGCTTGACCTAGTTGAGGTTGAGCATCAATAAATCCTTGCTGAGGGAAAGGATTTGTGAGCACTGTCGGTTGGGTTGGCACATGATTCTAAGGTGATTGTCGACCTCTATAAGCTTCTTGAGCTTCCCACATTTGGCGCATTTGGAGTAAGAGGGGACACACATGTGTATAATGCCCATGTACACCACAACATTGACAACGCTTGTTCATACAAATAGCCTTGTTCTGCTTGGGTTGGCTACACTGTTGTTGGTTGTTGGTGTTAGGTTAGTTCCCATGGGGTTCTCTAGGTTGGTTACCTTGGTTACCCTGGTTACCCATATTACCCTTCCCCTTATTCTTTTTTCTTCGAATTTGGGGGATTGGTAGCACTATGTTGCACAAACACCTAGTCCTGAGGGGGTGGTGGTTGCTGGGGCTTAGGGTGCTTGGGAGGTTGCGACACTAATGCCTGAGGCGCTAGAGCGCTCGGTTGTGCATAAGGAGGAGAAATAGTTTGGTAGACAGGTTGGGGTCTGGGAAACAAGCTTCTAGTAGGAGGGGCATAAATGTTGGAGGAACTGGTGCCCCCCTATGGGTAGCCAGAATGTTTCTAAGTATATGGCGTTGAGTGTGCAAGGGATCCAAAGATACTGTTGGGGACATCATTGCATTGGCGTTTCCAGGATGAGGCAGGTCTGGAATGATGGTATAGACATAATTGGATTGTGCATAAATCAGATCATATCTCAAATCGGTCTGGAGAGCTTCTTCCTCGGCCTGAGGAAAATGGGACACAACATCTTTCCCGATGGTGGATAAAAGGCTCTTAAGGAACCAATCTAGCAACACTTTAGCAAGTGTCACGAAAATGGAATGAGAGGTGGCGGGCTAGTCTACATACCATTTTGCAGTGTCTCTGGTGAGTGTGTGTTGGAAGAGTCGAAGACGAATGGAGTCATCAGTTATGGAATTGGACGAACACCACATGTAGAAGGATCGAACATGGTTGGTAGGATCCTCTCCAGAAATAGCCTCAACTTTTGGGATTTCTAAGGGAAGCTTAGTCGACATAGAGGGCCAACCAGCATCATGGTGTATGGGGTCATTTATCAACTGGTTAAGCTCTGGTAGACTTAACCTAGCCATAAAGGGGAGCATGAGAGTTACCGGAATGGTTCCCGAGACTATTCCACTTGATGTGATCACCAGTATAGAACCATAGACAATGCTAGTTTGGGTTCCTACACCAGTTGTGGGTCCATACATGGTGACGATATGCAGTAAAGGAGGCTCAGAATTAGATGAGGAATGAGAAGGACCAAGAGAAGAAATGATATGGGGAACTAGAAGGCTATGAACTCGAACCCGACGGGGAGGGGTAATACACCCAAGTGGAAACTGGGGGTGAAGGCCTAATAGTCTCCATGACACATGCCTTGATGGCGTAATGGTGGAAGGACACACATAACATAGAAATGGTGAAGGGAGATCAACAATATATCTTTTGTCTCTGATGCAGGGAGAGAAATTTATTATGTTAAGTCTTGGCTTGGCAGTGTAAACCAAGCACCCTTTGCTTAAGGTGTGCTCATGTGTGAAAGTGTATTAATTGATTAAGCCTAGACCATGTTTGTAAAAAAGAAAAAATCTTGTTGCAAATAAACTGAAATAAATAACAAAAAATGAACAACAAAATAATTAACTAAACCCCACCCAAACTGGGTTTACTGATGGCTAAACCGACGGGAAATACACTTAAATGGTCAAGATATCTGAATGTCGGTGTGACTAGGATCAAGTGACTCTAAGCTACTAGAAAGTGGCACAACAAAAACAAAAAACTAGAGAGGAAGATCATTATAAAAAGATAGGGAAATGGGTGAAACACCTATGGAAACCAATGGGACCCTAAGGGAATGACCAAACAAGTTTAAATGTGAAACTATGGATGATAGCAACCTATCTTAAAATATCTGAAACAAAAGGTTACAGATTTGGAAAATGTGGCTGAAATGCCTATAGAAACTCAGACTCCTCACTCAGCTAAACTCCTCCTAGAAAGGTGGAAGTGTACTAGAAGCCATAGGGGAGGCTAAATTCGACTTCAACGAGTAAAACAAAGTGGATCAAGGCCAAAGAGGGATGAGATAGAGGTCAGAAACCCAATAGACAGCTCTCAGAAAAACCCAAAAATAGATCTGAGAAAAACCTTAAAATCTAGAAATCGCAGATACAAACTTGTTTTCTACTGAAATCGCACTTTTTTCGCTGAAAGGTGCAATCTGAAGCCTATATCGCACTTTTTTAACTTAAAGGTGCGATCTGAAGCCAAAATTGCACTTTTTTGGCTTAAAACTTTGATTTTTGTTCTGAGGATCCTGGTCTACAAATTTCAGAAAAAAAAAAAAAAAAAAAAAAAAAAAAAAAAAAAAAAAA